>JAAAKG020013278.1:0-20838 GCA_010014905.2 Druon quercuslanigerum | reverse complement strand
AAAATAAAAAAGCTACAACTTTTTTTATGAAGAGAAAAATATGCGAAATTAAATTTCCACTCAGAATATATATTTTATAAATTAAAATTCAAGACTTCATTTTGAGGAGCTCAGGGGCCTCCCCACTTCAGCAAAATAATTCTATATCTCCTTTTTGCATCCGACGCCTCAATTTGAAGAAATTCCAAAGGATTTTAAAGATTTCAAGGAATTTCAAATAGCTTTGAAAAGTTTCAAGGGGTTTTCAAAATTTTGTATAGATTTTATAGTACTTTTAAAAAACTCAAGGAATTTTCAAAATCTTTAAAAACTTTAAGGGATAACAATTTTTTGGATAATTTTTACGATATTTTTAGAACTTGCGAGGGATATTAAAGAATACTTTAAAAATTTTCCAATGATTTTAAAGGATTTGAAACATTTTAAGATATTTAAAAATAATTCAAGAATGTTAACAAATTGTTGGAATATTTTTAATGTTTAAGAGTATTTAAAAGATTTCAAGGAATTTTAAGAAGCTTTGAAAAGTTTTATGGGTTTTCGACATATTTATAGACATTTCTAACGATTTTAAAGAATTTCAAAGGATTTGATATATTTTGAAATTGTTTAGGGAGTTTTAAAAGATTCCAAGGATTTTTCGATTTATTTCATTGATTTAAAGGGATTTTGAAAGTTTGAAATATTTTTAAGCATTCCAAAAGAATCCACGGTATATTCAAGAGTTTTAAAAAATCTTGAAAGATTTTTTAGGATTTTAGGGGATATACAAATTTGATAGAATTTCGGAAGATATAAACCTATTTTGAAGGACGTAATAATAAGGTCTTAAAGTATTTAAAAACATTCCAAGGGATTTATAACATTTTCGAGAATTTCATTGATTTTAGGAATTTTAAAAGCCCTCAAGTTATGCTAATAAATTTTCCATAATTTCAGGTAATTTCATAAGATTTCACGCAATTTCACGTGATTTTATAATTTTTAAGAATTTATTCACAAGAATTGATGGATTTCGTAGGATTTCAAATATCTTTAAATATTTAAAGGTATTAACAAAGATAGAAAAAATTTAAAGATTTTAGGATATTTTAAAAGATTCCAAGAAATTTTCAATTGATTTTAAACATTGGAAGGTATTTCATAAAATTTAAATTATTTTAAAGTTTTAAAAATTCCGAAGAACTTTTTAGGAGCTATCGTAAAATTTCAAAAGTTTTCTAAAGGTTTTAAAGAATTTCAAAGGATTTAAAGGGATTTTTAAGGTTTCAAATATTTTAAAGCATTCCAAAATATTCCCAGTCATATTCAAGAGATTTAAAAAAGCTTAAGAGATTTCTAAGGAATTTAAGGGATACACATTTTTTGATAGAATTTCGGAAGATATAAACCTATTTTAAAGGACCTAAAAATAAGGTTTAAAAAGATTTAAAAAGATTCCAAGCGGTTTATAACTTTTTTGAGAATGTCAATGATTTTAGGGATTTTAAAAGCTTTCATGTTATTCTAATAAAAGATGAAAAAAAAGTTGAAAGAATTTGAAAGATTTTGGGATATTTAAAAAGATTCCAAGAAATTTTAAATTGATTTGAATAATTTGAAGGCATTTCACACAATTTTAAGGGTATTGCTAAAAATTCCGAAGAACTTTTTAGGAGCTATCGTAAAATTTTAAAGGTTTTCTAAAGATTTTAAAATATCTTAGGGTATTCATAATACATTTCATAGATTGAAGTCATTCCAAAGCATTTTGAAGAAAAACAAAGTTAATTGAGAGGTTAAACTCTTTTGTTAACTATTCATCTTTTTGGTTTAAAATTCGTTTTTTCCCCGTTGAAGACTCAATTATTTTAGTGGAAAATTCATCATTTTGGTTGAAATTTGTTTTTTTTGTGTGTACATTTTTTTTATTTTAATGGAAACTTAACTGTTTCACTTTTGGTTAAAAAATTATATTTTTTAGTTCAAAATGAAACTATTTGGTTGAAAATTGATCTTTTGATTGAGAATTCATGTGTTTTTTTAATCTTCTTTTTGGTCAGAATTAATCTTTTTGGTTGAAAATTCAACTATTACTGTTAAAGATTCATAATTTTATTTGATAATTGATCGTTTTTGTATAAATTTTAACTATTTCAGTTAAAGATTCAGAATTTTAGTTGAAAACTCATCAGTTTGGTTGAAAATTAGTTGTTTTTATCGTGGAAAATTAATGTTGTTAACTGAAAATTTAAGTATGCCATTTTTGGTTGAAAAGTGAACTTTTGTTTAATTCAAATATTTTAGTAAAAATTCATTTATCTCGTTGATAATGCAATATTTTTATTTAAAGAGGTCAAAATTTGAAGCGCTTTAAACTAAAATTATTATATTTCCAATATTGATTGTACCGAAATAAGCACTGAATTTTAATTACAAGAAGATATAATCATTTTTTTTAAATTACTATTCAAAGTCAGAGACAAATTAAGGCAATGATATAATGATTGCCAAAGCTTTATAAATTAAACATATGAATTGAAACTGAAAAAACATTAATTATAATAAACTCTCGAAAATGTGTGTATATTGCGAGTCGATTGTTTTAGAAAATGAGAAATATTTGAAGGACTTCCTACAATGAAAAAGTAAACCTGAAAAAATCTTGAGATACCTGAAAAAAATCTTAAATTTTCATGAAATTTTTGTCCATGATTTGAGTAAACACCTTGTAATAATTGCTTACCAGAAAATTTCGATATTTTCAGGGGCCTTTGTATCAGCGGAGGATTGTATGGATTTGTATTATCGAAAAGGTACATCATATCCCGGAGATATGAGAGCATGAAATCAAGAGAACGTATTCGAAACGCACTGAATGAAGAACAAGTGACTGTCAGTTCAAGAACAACGCCCTTGACGTGGTAAACGAAGTATTATTTAATTTCATCAATCAAAATGACGGCGTTGCCGCAGTTAGACGAGGAAAAATTCAAATTGGTCCAGGAGTTGGAGATCGAGATGATGTCGGACATGTACAATCGGATGACATCTGCTTGTCACAAAAAATGTATCCCTCCAAAATACAGAGAACCAGACCTTGGGAAAGGCGAGTCAATATGCCTGGATCGGTGTATCGCTAAGTACTTCGAAGTACACGACAAAATCGGGAAAAAACTCACCCAACTCACCATGCAAGATGAAAATGCTCTGAAGGGTAACGTGGCTGAACAACCAAAACTACCTAGTTAAGTTCAAAGTTATAATTAGGAAGATTAAAATGGGTCGAAATTCACGACATGCATTTAGAATCCTTATTAGTTTAATCATTCAGTTTCCATTGATTCAGTCATGATCTGTGATCAGCACAGAATGTTGAAAATGCTGCGGTAATGTTACATTCTGTAATTATATGTTGTGAATAAAACGAAATCAAAAACCAGCGTTTTTTCTTTCAGCAATCATTCAGATAATATTATTTTAATGTAGTCAGTAAAGCAAACAGGTTCTTAAATGTTTCGAATTTGGAAAAAAAGGATTTTCAACAAATTAGTTAAGTTTTCAATCAATAAGAATAATTTTTTATAAAAAAATACGAACTTTAAAACAAAATTCGTGAATTTTTAAGCGAGTATTTGAATGTTCAACTGAAACTTATATGATGAATCTTCAATAAAGAAAGAAACAATAACAAAGTATTTGAATTTTTTACCAAGTAGTTAAATTTTGAACCAACAGAATAAATTCTTAACATAAAAAGACGAAATTTGTACCAAGCAGTTTCATTTTCTACCAAAACGAAGTTTCAAACAAAGAAGTAGAAAAACTAGAAAAGGCAAGCATAATAAAGTAAACAGTAAAATTAATCAAAATAAAACAGCAATAATCATTCTATCAATCATTTTATTTAAAATTTAAAAGACCTGATATTTCTAAATTATTTAAATAATATGATTTCATGTTCTTCAAGTCGTAAAACATGATCTTTTAATAAATTTATTTTATATTATATAAAAAAAAAGATTTTCTACACTTAGGTTAATTAAATTAAAAAATTCAAACTCTAAAGCTAATCATTTTTCCATGAAGGTCTTATTTTTTTAAATTGAAGTTTAAAAGTTTTGTTATTTAAAAATGTTGTATTCAAATGCTAAATAACTAACATCTATAAAATGAAAAGTGGTAATACTTTTCAGATGTATAATTTTAAATGAAATGCATTTAAACTAAAAAATTTAGATATTTTAACTTTGATAAATTTTAGATTTCAAAGATTCAAATTCAGTTCCAAAAATATAAATCTATGTTGTCATTGTCAATGCTTTAAATTAAAAAACCAATCAATAAATTAAATTTTTTTAGTATTTTAACTTAGAAACATTAACACTTGATCCATTAAATTGTTTTAAACTGAGCAATTTTTACTTTAGAAGTAGAATTATTTGTATTCGTAATAGTTTAGACATCCTTACAAGGCTTCCAAATTTTTGTTCAGCCTTGAAAAGTGTACATTTTTCAAATTATAATTATTATGTATTTAAAGTTTTTTTACAACTTCTAAATATCTTTTAAATTATACGAATTTTAAATTATTTTACAAGTTTCCTAGCAATATGAAGAAAATGTTTTTATACTTTTGAAGCCTTCCACGATTCTTAAAAGCTTATGCACTTTTTGTTCAAAATCTGCAAAAATATACATGTTTAAATTAGCCGATTTTTCTCAGAACACACACTTCGTTTAAATTATGTGAAATAATTCAAGTTTTGGATACGTTCTGAACCTTTTTAAAACCTCTAAATATCTCTAAAAATTGCTCGAATTGTTCTACAAATAATAAATTATTCGATTGTTATTTATGCATCAAAATTCAACAATTTCACTTACAAATTAATCATTTTTTAAATGGAACAATTAAACTCGTTAGGTTTCAAGTTTAAAAGCTCTTTGAAATTTCAAAGATGCCAGGTTTTATTTATTTACGGCTAAGGATTATTGAATTGAACCAGTTTAATTTTTAACACTGAATCTGGACATTCTTAAATTTTGAAAGGATTTGCAATCGTCTTAACAAATCAATTATTATTCACATTTTGTACTTTAGGTAAAATTCAATTGTTTAAATACATTATTTTTAGTTGGTCAAGTCTTCAGACTGCATTTTAAAATTGTTTACATTAAAAATGTACCCTCAAAAACAAAAATCTAAAATGGACTATTTTTTAAGTAAATTATTTTTGAATTATGCATTAAAAACTGAATGATATCATAATTAAAGAAGATAAAAATTCAACTTATTCAAAAAATTCTTAAAATAAAACTCCCGGTAAAAAAATAAATTCATTTTATTTCGAGAAATGTACGCTATTTACTAAATTTTCAAATTTTTTTGAAAGGATGTAAACGATTGCAGATAGAACTATTAGATTTATAAATTCACACAAGAAACAATTTTTAATTGTTAATTTTTGCATAATTCTTATAAATATTCAAGTAACCACAAGTGCGTGAATTTTGTTGTTGTGAAAAGCAAAAAATACAACTCGTATTTTGCCTTAGAAAATAATATATTTCAGCCCCAAACAATTTCGTGTATATATGGAGAGTAAAAAAATATTTTGCAAGATATCGATTTAATTTCCAGTTTTTCATCAAACTGATACCAACTTTTTTTTGTAGTTTTCTTACTTGTTTCAGTCTCACCGTGAAAGGCAATGAAGAAAGAATCTGGAAAAATACCGTCGAAACATTTATTACTATAACAATGAGTGGCTTCATTGAAAAATTTCACAATTCCATTCCGAACACACACTTGGTATTGGTCAAATCTTATTGTTAAAAACGCTTTCTACAGCAACTCTCTTAACACTCGAACTCTTATCGCTATAACAAAATGTAAATGTATAGATAGATATTACATACAGAAAAAAAATACTAGAAAGTATGTAGATAACGTTTAAAAATACAAAAATACAGTCGGACCGAAGTTTTCAGCATAGAAAATAAGAAATCGTTTATTCTAGCAAAAAATCAATTCATCAAATACTTCAGTCGAAAAAACAATATATTAAAGATTGAACACTTTTTACTTCGTAAACGAATATTTACGTACAAAGCATGCCCCCGGTTCTCATCACTGGAAAGTTAGCCCGTTAGTAATACCTACATCCGCGAGTTGTGAATTTCACGAATTTTCACAGCGGCTATGTTACAACATCAAGGTTGTAATCATAAATTTATCTTTATTTTTTTTATCGTCTTTTAATTGCTAAAAGTACAGCGTGCTGGCCACCACTCGATACTCTCATCGACTTCTTATCCTCTAGTTGCTTCCCTTTTACTTCCACAGGTGTCAATGCGTCATCATCATTTCCGGTTCCCAGTTGACCATCCGACCCCATACCCCAAGCGTATAGTTTTCCTGAAATACAAAATTTAATTTAAAATATTCATACTAATACACATTTAGTTACGAAGTCTGTACTTAGAGTTTTAAAACATTTACAGGGGGCGATTCGACGGATACATCCATATTTGCCGCTAAACGCAAACACTTATTTAATTTTCAACAAAAAAATATCAATTTTTTTTACAAAAAATGGAATAGTTCAACTTTCAGTTGAAAAAATTGATATTCAACAACAAAAAATGGATTTTAAACAAAATAATTACAATTTTTAAGGAAAGTGATGAATGTTCAAATATAATTATGAATCTTCAACTGGAGAAGTTAAATTGTAAACCAAAAAGATGAATTTTTAAACAAGAAAAAAGATCAAATTTTAATGAAGAAGACACAAACAAAAATAAAATAGCAACGCTTTTAGTTTAAAAATTGAATTGTAAACACAACATAAGTTTTCAACTAAAACAATGAATCTTCAACTGAAATAGTTGAATTTTTCAACAAAAAATTAATTTGTACTAAAAATAATAAATTGTCAACCAAAACTTATACAATGAAATTTTAAGTAAAAAAAATTAATGTCTAGCGAAACATATCATTTTTCAACTACAACTATGGAATTTTCACTTAGAATAAGTTAATTTAAAAATTTTTTAAATTAATTTCAACATAAAAAAACTAACTTTCAAGAATTTTAATGAAAACGATGAATTTACAACAACGAAAATTAATTTTTAACAAAAGAGTAACTTTTAACCAAATAATTTTATTTTCAACTTAAAAGATGAATTTTCAACTAAAATGATAAATATGTAACTGGAATTCTTGAATTTTCAACTAACAAGATTAATTTTTAAACAAGAAGATTAATTTTCAACCAAAAATACAATTTTTAACGAAATAGTCAATTTTTTAATTGCAGAAGACAATTTTTCAGCCAAATAGTTTAATTTTGGAATAAAAAAATAATAATTTTCGACTGGAAATAAAATTTTAATATTTTAAGTTCAAAAATTGAATTTTAAACCAAACATAGTTTTGAAACTAAAACAATGAATCTTCAACTGAAATAGTTGAATTTTATTATATATAATTTTGAAAAATTAATGTGTCCTAAAAATAATACATTGTCAACCAAAACATATGTAATGAAATTTTAATTTAAAAAAATTAATATTTGATTTGATAAACATTTCAATGAAATACCTGAATTTCAACCAAAAAGATTCATTTTTAAACAAGAACATTAATTTTCTACCAAAAAATAAAATTTTTAACGAAATACTTGATTTTTTAATTAAAGAAGACAAATTACGAACCAAATAGTTGAATTTTGGACTAAAAAAATAATAATTTGCAACCGAAAATAGAATAGTAACATTTTCAGTAAAAAAATTAATTTGAAACCAAACATAGTTTTCAACTAAAACAATTAATCTTTAACCGGAATAGTTGAAATTTCAAAAAAAAATTAATTTTTACTAAAAAAGATAAATTGTCAATAAAAACTTAAATAATTAAATTTTAATTTAAACTAATGTTTAACGAAATAGATGAAATTTCAACTACAACTACGAAATTTTCAATTTAAAGAATTGCTTTAAAAAAATGTCACAAAAAAATAGTTAAGTTTTCGAACAATGTGATGAATTTTTATATAAAATTGTAAATATTTGACTGAGATAAATGAATTTTAAACCATAAAGATAAATGTTTAACTGAAGTCTGCATTTTTAACTAGAATAATTCAATTTTTGACCAAAAATATTAATTTTCAACCAAGAAGATTAATTTCTCCCAAAAAGACGAGTTTTCAACTAAAAAATGAATAATTAAATTTTTAAACAAAAAATTAATGAATAACGAATGCGAATAATTTATATCTAAAATTACGGAATATGCGACTGGAATAATAATTACATTTTCAGTTTAAAAAATAAAATAATTTTCAAACAAAAAGGAAACAAAATTTCAGCAAAAAAATCCTTTTCCTCCAAACAAAAAACAAGTTTTCAATCAAATATCTCATATAAAAAGTTGATTTTTAATTAAAATGATGAATTTTCAACAAGACTTTAACTTTCAACCAAGTAATTTTATGTTAAACCTAAAAGATGAATTTCCATCTAAAAGGATAAATATTTAACTCGCGTACTTGAATTTTTAAATAAAAAAAGTAATGTTTAAACAAGAAGATTAACTTGCAAAGAAAAATATAATATTCTACAACAACAAAACAATCAATTTTTAATTTATTGCATATTCAGGTAAAAAATTAACGTGCGTACTATACTAATTTCAATTTATATCACTTCAAAATCATAACTTTTTAAGTAAAAATATTGCACTTTTAGAACAAAATAGATGAATTTGTAAACAAATAGTTGAATGTTCAACCAAAAAGATTAATTTTCTACAAAGAACAAACAAACGATTTTTTAATAAAATACTTGAATTCTAAACCAGATAGTTAAATTTTGAAATGAAAAAGATCGATTTTCAAAGAAATAGATGCACTGTGAACTAAAAAAGATCAGTTTTAAACCCAAAATGAAATAGCTAAATTATTAGTTTAATAAAGTTATTTTCCATTAAAAAACAATAAAGTTTGAAACAAAGTAATTAATTTTCAACTAAAATGATGAATTCCTAATTGGAACAGATGAATTTTTGAGAAAAGAGTTCAACTTTCAATCAAATAGCTTTCTTTTCAAATGAAAAGATTGATTTGCTACCAAAACGATGATTTTGCAAGAAAATACATAAATTTTCAATGAAATAGTGGAATTTTCAACTAAAACACAAAATTTCAACCAAAAATTGAGTAGTTCAACTTTCAGTCAATGTTATGAATTTTCAACTAAAATTATGAATCTTTAACTGGAAGAGATGCATTTTTAACAAAAAGATTTTACCTTTTATCTAAGTGACTTTGTTTTTAACCGAAAGACGATTTTTGACAAAATTAATGAATTTTCAACAAAATAGTTGAATTTTCAACTAAAAGAGACAAATTTTCAACGAAATAGTTAAAATTTTAAATAAAAAGGACACTTTTGCAACCAAAAATGAAACCATTACATTTTTAGTTACAAAAGATAATTTTATACAAAAAAACAAACAAACAATTTGTCAACAAAAACCATACATTTTCAACGAAATAGTTGAATTTTAAACTAAAAGACAATTTTTTCACAAAAAATGGAGTAGCTAAATTTTCAGTTAAAAAATTAATTGTTACCAGTGATGACTTTTTGAATAAAATGATATATCTTATGCTAAAATGATTTATCTTAAACCAAAGCGATTTATCTTTAACTGCAATAGATGTATTTTAAGAGTTCAGAGTTCAATAAAGCCAGAGTTCAATTTTCAACCAAGTGATTTTTTTGTTTTGCAATCAAAAAGATGAATATTTGACTGGAATAATTGATTTGCCAAAAAAAAAAAACAGATTAATTTTAATTCAAAAAAATTAATTTTCTACTCAGAAGGGCGAATTTCAAAAAAGAAATGTAATTTAAAATAAAAAAGAAAACTTTTTAACCAAAAAGTTAACTTTTCAGCTAAAAGAGAACCATTTTCAATCATAACTAGAATACTTGAATTTGTAGTTTAATCTTCAACTGGAGTAGCCGAATTTTCAACTAAAAAGATTAATTTTCAACCAAGAAGATTAATCTTCACTAAAAAGACGATTTATCAACATAACACGTGTATTTTCAATTAAACAACCAAAATTGTCAATCAGAATTTGAATAGTTAAATTATCAGATAAAAAAATCAATGTTCAACCAAAGAGATAATTTTCATCAGAAAGATTAATGTCCAAGAAAAATATTTAGCAAAATGGTTAAAGTTTCAACTGGAACAGCTAAATTTTCCGTAAACAAATTTTCATCTTAAGAAAAAACGAATTTTGAGCAAAACAGCTCATTTTTCAACCAGAGATAAACTTTTAAATACAATGATGAATGTTTAAAACAATATCAAAATGAATTTGAAGCCAAAGACTTAAACTTTTTAAAAAATGGCAAAGTAAATAATTTTCTACCAAGTGAGAGGAACTTTCAAATAATCACATGAATTTTTAAACGTATAGTTGAGTTTTCAACTAAAAAAAATCAATTTTAAAATCAAAATAGAAGAGTTAAATTTTCAGTTAAAAAAATTAGTTTAAAATAAAAACTAGTGTTTAACAAAGTAGTTAAACCCAATAATATAAAGCTACTTTTATAAATAAAAAAAAACATTGCTATTGGGAAGGGTTAAACTGCTATATGCCACCTGGCGACAAAAATCTGAACTAAAATTAATAGGTACGATTTTAAAGATGCATTATAATTTTTTTTAGGTAATTTAAAGTTTTATATAGAATTTACATCTTATACAGTGGAAAAACACATTTTTTGACAGACATATTTTCCTAACGAAAAAAAACATTGATTTGTTAACAATATTTATTGTGTTTTTCAATAGATTGTAAACTTAAATGGACTTATTTTGAAACAAAAATGAACTCAAAGTAAAATTTTATTAATTTATGCATGAAATATTTACTATTTAAAAATATGGTCTAAAAGTTATGCTAGAATTTGCAAGTCAATTCCGATCGTTTATTATTCGTATTCTTTGCATAATATGGATAAAAATTTGTTGCTACATATGTTAATTAAAGTTTATTCAAGCTTGTAATGCATTGAAATTGACATGAAGTAGTGAAACAATGGTGTTTTTTAAAAAACATTTTTGGCAAAAATGTGTATTTTTACTGTATAAGATGGAAATTTTGTTTGGATGGATTTGTTTTACTACTATTTTTGGTATCATTTTTCGGCACCAGGTGGCGAAATGGTCGACCACCATTTCCAATATAAGGTTATATAACAGAAACGATTCGAATAGATTCGAATAGAAAATCATATTTTAGACGAGCTATGAATTTGAAGGGGAAAAATTGGATTGAGTAAAAAAGGGGACAGTCTGTGATCCCTATAACGCCAAATTTTCGATTACCAACAACATACCAGAATCTGTCACAGCATACGACTGAGCAGTTCCTGCTCCAATGTCGATGCACTTTGAAGAATTCAGTGCAACGACTTGTTCCAGCTGCGTCGCATCCTCGCAATTAGCACCAAGCCCAAGACGTCCGTACTCTTTTCGTCCTAGAACGAACACTTTACCGTCCGCATCTAGCGCAATTGTATGATGCATACCGCCACATATGCGTATCCAATTCTTTCCAAAGAAAGTCTTTGAAAGTCGTGGATGAAAATGTACGTCTCCGTCCTTTAATCCTGCAAAAAAATTGAGAAAAATCTTGTTACAGGCTTCCAAGTGCTCTATGCAACTAAAAAAGTATAAAAAAGCCGTTTTAATCGAATAAATTAAATGAAATTAAAAAAACCAAACACTAAAGCAAAAAATGTTTCCATTTGAAGTAATAAAAACTAAGCTGCAAATGAAAATACTGCAAGTGGAACTGTTCAACTTTGAACTTTTAAAATTGAAGTTTAAAAGTTTAAAAGTACGCTGCCCAATTTATAATTTCTAACTTTTAACTTTTATAAGTTATAGAGTTCAAAGGTTCAGATTCAGTTCTAACAATATAAATCCTTATTATTTTTTTCAATTACAAAGTTACAAAAATAAATTCAAAATCAATCAATGAAGTTAAAAATATTGAAAATTATATTATTTTAGAAATGTTAAGCTAAAAACATTAAAAATGTTACAATTGAATTTTTTTAACTGAACAGTTCTTAAATTAGAAATTCAATTAATTTCATTGTACATAGTTTAAACATCCTTGAAAAGCTTAAAGATTTTATTTCAAAATCTTGAGAAATTTTGAAGTTGTTTTAAATTTGTTAAAATTTAAAACTACTTTTGAAATTTTTTCAGAATTTCTAAATATCTTTTAAAATTAATTGAATTTTTCCAACAATTTTTAGGAAATCCTGAAAATTTTAAAAACATTTCTTAAAATTTTGATATATATGTATCAATTAAAAATTTATTATTTGTGGAAGAAATTTGAGTACTTTTAAGAGATATTTAGAAGTTTTGAAAAGATTCAAAATTATTTAAAAACTTTAAATGATAGCTTAATTTACAATAAAATGTAAATTTTTGCAGATTTTAAACACAAAATTTAGAAGCTTTTCAAGAATTGTGAAAGGCTTAAAGAATAAAACCATTTTCTTCCAATTCCTAGGGAAATGGAGAATGATTTTTTATTTTGAAAAAGTATTTTAAGAGAATATTTAAAAAGGTTTTAAAAGATTTACAAAATTGTTTAAAGTGAACATGGAAGATTTTAACGAATTTTAAAAAAATTTTCACGATAATTTTGAATCTTTTCAAAACTCCTAAATATCTCTTAAAATTACACAAATTTTTTCTACAAGTAATAAGTGTTCCATGGTTATTTATACGTCAAATTCAACAGTTTTACTTAAATATTAAACTTTTTTCAAAAAAAACAATTAAAATTGTTTACTTTTAAATATTTGATTTCCAATTACTCATCTTAAACGAACAGTCGAATGTTCCTAAATATCCAATAATTACGCTTTTTCTTAATTCAAAAATTTCAAATTGAATGGGTTAAAAATTTAATATTTTAGACTGAAACAATCTTTTAAATTTATTAAAAGCCTTTAATTACGAATATATTATTATGAAGTTATTTTTAAATTGAAAATGTTTTATAAAGTTTCAATTAGACGTTCACATTTTTTAATGGCTAAGAATTTCGAATTGATACCGCTTAATTTTTAATGCTAAAATCTGGAAGGTCTTAAATTTTTAACTGATTAAAAATTTTGTTTTCAAATTAGTTATTGTTCACTTTTTAATATTTAAAGTATAGATCCATTAAGAAA
This sequence comes from Druon quercuslanigerum, assembly GCA_010014905.2. Lineage (NCBI taxonomy): Eukaryota > Metazoa > Arthropoda > Insecta > Hymenoptera > Cynipidae > Druon > Druon quercuslanigerum. The sequence goes on along the minus strand of JAAAKG020013278.1, from coordinate 7,563 downwards.
ATGCATTTATTACATAAAAATGTTTTTTTATCACAAATGTTCAACTTCAAACGCTTCTTATTTTTAATTGTTCAATTCTTTAAAACTGCAATTTAAAATTCTTTAAATGAAAAAAGTACGCTTAAAAATTAAAATCTAAAACAGAGAATTTTGCAGTGAACATTTTTTAATTACGCATTGTAAACTGAATGACATCATGATAGAAAAATATTATAATTCAACTAATTATTTTAAAAAGTGTTAAAATCAAACTTGGACAGATTTTTTTCAATTCCCGGTCAACAAATAAATTCTGTTATTTTGCGGCCCAGCGGCATAGCGTAATACTTGTGGATAATTTATGAAAGAAAAATCCTTACCGATTTGTTTGTAATTATTTAGTCCAAACACGTAGATGTCTCCAGTAGGATACGATTTGGCGAACGTGCAGGAGGTCGTTGCCCATATATCGTCAAATTCTAACTTCTTTCCTACTTTGAATTCAACCAATGCAGGCACGAGCAAAGGTCCTAATCCATGCCTACAGTGCCGGTCCGAGCTTCTGGGCGATACCCTTCCTAATTGACCCTGTTCTCCACAGCCACAGGTGTAGATGAGTCCTTGGGAATCAAGTAAAACCAAGTGATCCGCCCCCGATGCAATTTTAACTATTTTTGAAGACGATATTTCGACTGGAAGCTTTTCATTGCCTCTAAGGGTCAAGCCCATAGTCCCGTGTGAATCCTGCAGCAGTAACAAATACATATTTAGATGAGAAAATATTTTCATTATCACAGACAATAAATTCATTTAAACAATGTGAATGACTAGAACTGGGTATACCCCAATTTTTTTGGCAAATCGGGTCAGACATCTGAAAAAAATATAGTTTTTCTATTTTAAAAGATTTTAAAGAATTTTTAATTGTTTTCAATAATTTGAAGGAATTTGAAAAGATTTGAGGGAGTTTTCAATTAAAGAGCTTCAAAAACTTTTTAAAGGTTTAAAGTTTTTAGGCTATTATAAAAATTCTAAGGAATTTTCAAGAAATTTCAAACGATTATTTTCAAAGATTCCAAGGTATTTTCGACACATTAATAAATTTAAAAGTATTTGAATAACTTTACGAGATTTTAAAAGCTAACAAATTTTATAATATTTTAATTAATTTCAAAGAATTTATTCACAAAAAGTTACAGATTTCGCCGGGTTTCAAAGATTTCAAGAGATTTTCAAATTTTTTTTGTTATTCATCCTGGTTTTTTCACATTTTACAATTGTTTTCAGTTAATTTGAATTCTTTTTAATTAAACCTGAATTGTTTTTAAAATCCTAAATTCATTAAAATTTACTTTTTGCGTTAGAAATAGCAGTCCTAAGAATAATAAAATTATTAGAATTTGGACATTAAATGTTAATGTTCACGGAATATGAAAAATTACTAGGGGAAGTCATAAAATTTTGAAACGTAAGTTTTGTGAATACAAAAAAGTCAGATATCTGAAAACAGTTTTTATATGATTTTATGTATCAAAATATTATAACTGATGTCATTTCAAATAAAAAACATTATTTTGCATAGAAAGTATTAAAATTCACAAAAAATTAATTTGAACCTTGTTTTTTGCAAGTAATTTTTTCTGACCGTCGCACAGTGGGAGAAAATCCTTTTTTTTCGTTCAAAAATGTTCAGAGCCTTCAATCTTGGACCGATTTTCAATTTAAAAAATTTTAATTTGATTAAATTCTAAAGATCTTGAAGCGCAAAACTTCTGTCTCCTCTATTTGTTTATTGATAATTTTTCCACTCAAAGTATGGAAAAACTAAAATTTTGTACATAACAATTTTTTACGCTTTATTAACTGACCAGGGAATCTTTCTGTTGTCTTAAATAAATGGCTAGGGACTCATAGAATACAAATAATTTTATTATTCCATTTATTTGCTATAAACAAATTTGATGAATAACTTAGCAAATAGTCTTATTATGGGTAAAAAAATGTTGTGTTTGCTAAAAGTGCTTCATAGTAATGTAGGAATGACAATCAATTACAAAACTAATTGAAAAGTTTATAATAACCATTCTTATAAATAATTCTAGTGGAAAAATATTATAATTTAAAAAAATTATAATTTGCTTTAATCGCCAGAACAACTGCTGGTCACACAAATATTAGAAAAGTTAACAATTGCCACTGTTATTAACAATTCTCGTAACAAAATATTTAAACTCAAGGTTTTATCAAATTTAAATTTTGCTTCATGGCCAGAATGCAGTGTTATGGATTCATTCTCAATCTATTGCGATTGAAACCCCGACTTTTTCCAAGTGAAACTGTCAGAATTTGGAATTTGTTTATCTAAATTGTTTATAAATATTTAGGTTGTTATATTTTACTAAATATTATAAAAGATACATTTTTTAGCACTATCCGAAGCCATTCAAGCGTTTAAAGAAAATTAAAATGTGATAAAACCTTAAATTTGAATATGTTGTCACGAGAATTGTTTATAACAATGGTTAATGTTAAATTCTCAACTATTTGTGTGACAAGTAGTCACTTGCCCAACAGCTCAAAACAATTCCAGCGCACAAATAATTTTTTTCTATGCGAAAGGGCAAAAATTTTTAAAATCTCAAATTTTAATATTTTGACACAAGAATTGTTTATAACAATGGTCATTATAAACTTTTAAATTGTTTTTGTAATTAAATGTCAATCCGACATTAATGTGAAGCACTTTTAGTAAACAGAACGTTTTTTGACTGATAATAAGACTATTTTATAATTTCTAATTATAGTTATGTAAAAAATTTCAGTTTTTCCATACTATAAATGAAAAAATTGTTAATAAACAAATAGAGGAGACACGAGTTCGGAGCGTCAGGCGCTTCAGAATTGAGTGAACTTTAATTTTTTTTTTAATTTAAAATCGGAGCAAAATTGAAGACTCTGGACATTTTTGCACGAAAAAAGTGCATTTCCTCCCAGTGCTCGTCGTTTCTAAAAAATTTTTGAAAAAAATTCCCGGAAAAATAAGCTTTCATTCATTAAAATGCAATCATTTTTCAAAAATTAGTAAGAAGCGACGGCCGGAAAAAATTCAATTGCCAAAATACATGGTTAAAAATAATGTTTTTTTGTGTGAATTTTAGCATTGTTCATAAAATATAATGTTTTTGAAATGGCATCAGTTATAATACTTCGATTCTTAAAATCATAGAAAAACTATGTTTTCAGATGTTGAAATTCCTTAAAATCTTTTAAATCTCTTGAAACTTTTTAACGGTCTTGACAATTCCCTGGTATTTTTTAACATACCCTAAAATCTGTAGAATCGTTTAGAATAACCTTTGAATTGCTTCAATTTTTTTTTAATTCCTTGGAATCTTTTAAAATACCCTAAAGTCTGAAACATTCTTCAAACATATTCAAAGATCTTGCAAATTAAAAAAAATATATCTTAAAATCTTTAAAATTTCTCCAAATACATATTTTAAAATGCTCTCAAATATTTTAAATCCTTAAAAATCTCTTGAACCTTTTCAATGTTCTTTAAAATTCCTTGAAATTGTAAAAAATACCTATTGATAAATCTATTGATAATTCTTTAAAATCTTTTAAAATACTCTAAAATATTTTAAAACACATGAAATTCTTCAAATTATTAAAATCCAATTAAATACAGCCTTTGAATGTTTTAAATTACCCTACCATATTTCAATTCCGTATATATCTTTTGAAATCCCATGAAACGTTTAAAGCTCTTGAAACTTCCTTGCACGTTTTAAAAATACCCTAAAATACCTTCAAATTACTGAAATATATTAAAAGTCCCTTCGAAACTTTTAAAATACCCTAAAATCTTTAAAATCCCTTTAAATCATTGATATCTAATAAACATTTATTGGAATCTTATAAAATACCTTAAATATTTTTAATTCATTGAAACTTTATAAAGCTCTTGAAAATTTTTTGTTAAGTACCCTAAAATGCCTTCAAATTATTAAAATCTGTTAACGCTTCTTGAAATCTTATAAAATTCCCTAAAATATTTTCGAAAAATTAATGCAGTCATTGGTAGATTTAATTCAACAGTGGTTAACGAATGAGTTAATTTGTTGAAAGAAAAGTGACATTTTCATTTTAAAATTGATTATAGTGAATTTATCTTAACAATGTGAATAACTGGCATGATTCTTCTCGATAGTGCTTCTTACAGAAATTCCCTGACTCTTAAAAGTTTTTACTCAAAATCCCTTACTTTTCCTGGCTATCAAATTATCGGAACTATGGAAAAACAATTTTTGAACAACTGAGAATTACAGGTATGTACAGTCCACTTTGTTGTTCTTCGATCTTACTCAGAAGTGGTAAGTATTAAAATTACGTTTTCTTTCATGTCTGATATTTGTTTTGCGTGATTTAAAAATAATTAAGAATGACAACTAGGAAAAGCCCAATTCACGTTTTCCTCCAACCTAATTTGAAAACATTTCTTTGATGCTTGTAAATCTTGAAAGTATAGCTCATATAAACCATTAGCTTCTATAATTTTTTCTTTTGAATCCTTTCGCAAAAAAGTTTCTTGCTTCTGTTGTAAAATCTTACTTTAGTATAGAATTTTTAAAAATTATTTTAGTACCCTGAATGCTCCCCACGCGAAAACGCGACCATCCTCCAGAAGAGCAGCACTGTGAGAGTCTCCAGCTGAGATTTGAATGACTTTAGCGGGGAGTTCCACGAATCCCGGAACAGTTTCGGATCCTTCTTCTGACGTGTCCCTCCCTAAAGCTCCCTCATCATTGCATCCAAACGATAAAACTTTTCCAGCTTTTGTCAGGCATACGCTATGCATACCACCAGCCACGACTGCGGTGATGTCTTCGAAGCCGGGAAGAAGGGCTGGTCGAGTTTTTTCGAAAATGTCAGGTCCCAAACCGAGCTGCCCGACCTCCCCATTGCCGAATACGAGGGCATATCCTCCTTCTTTTACTGGATGGAGATTTGGTGTGATTGTGAGCTCTGTAATTAAAGGAATTATTATTTAAAAAACAGAATTTCTTCAGGTTCTTTTAATTTTACACCATTTCTGTTCAATAGCAACAGCATTTTTCAGAAATGTCCTGATGTCTTCTTTAACTCACATTTTAAAACAAGTTTTTGCAAGACATAAAATAAGATTAAAGAAGTAAAGGTAGGATATAATTTTGTAAAAGACAAAATTTAGAAATATTCTTTGTAGTAAACCTTAATTTTTTAATTGCTGAACTATTACATTGCTTATTTAGCATCTTCGTTTTTACTAAGTTTCAAAGTTGATTTTGAATAAAAATAAACAAAAACATTCCTTACAGAAGAAAAGAGATCTAGATAATATTTTTTCTAAGATGCCTTTTCCACAATGCATATTTTAGTTGTGTATTCGGATTTTTTCTGCATAATATTTAAGTTATTCTGAATCCTTTTTTTAAAACAATTTCAATTTTGCTAAAATAGGTCAATTTTGAATCAAGGAAATGATTTGTCAAGCAAAAAGATTGATTTTTCACCATGAAGATTAATATTTTACCATAAAAGAAGAGTTTAAAATAAAATGCATTAATTTTCAAACAAATAGTAGAAATTTCAACTAAGAATATAAAATTTCCAGGAAAAATGTAGTAACTTTTCAAATAAAAAAAAAAATAATTTCCAATAAAACAGTTAAATTTTTAACCAAAGAAATCTTTACTTAAAAAACTGAAATCTGAAACATTGACTTGAACTTCCGACCAAAAATATGAATTTGAAACAAGATAGTTGCATTAAAAACTAAAGATTCATTGTCAAACAAACACTGATCAGTTAAACTTTCAGTTAAAAAAATTAATTTTTGATAACAAAAAGAAAATTTGTAACCATAATGATAAATTATCAATAAAAAATTAATTTAGAACCAAATAGTTAAATTTTTGACGAAAAACTTGAATTTTCAACCATAAACATAAATTTTCTACCAAACAAGATGAATGTTTGATGAAATACAGGTATTTTCAACTAAAGCAGATACATTTTCAACCAAAAAATGTAAGTTACATTTTCAGTTTTTAACCAAAAGTAGCATAATTAAATTTTCAGCTAAAAAATGAACGCTCCATCAATTAAAATTGAATTCTTAACAAAAAAATGTTTCATGTCAAAAAATCAATCAGCAATCAAAAAAGAATTTTAATTGAAAAAAATTAATTAAAAAAAAGAAATTTTTTTAACAAAATAATTGAATTTTTAAGAAATGAAATTAATTTTTATCTATAGTGATGAATCTTCAACACAAAAAAAGACAGGGATTTTACAGAAATTAGTTGAATCTTCTATGAAAAATGTAATTGTTGATATTTCCAGCAAAAAAGATTTTATTTGAAACCAAAAACAGTTGAATTTTATCAATTTTCAACAAAAACAGATACATTTTTTTAAAGATACCTTTTCAACTACAAAAGATACATTTTTAAATAAAAATGGAACAGTTCAATTTTTAGTTACAAAATTAAAATTTAACCAATTAATAACGAATTATTAATCGAAATAGTTGAATTTTCAACAGGCAAAAAAGGTTTTCAAATTAGAATGACGAATCATCAACCAAAAATGAATTTTTTTTAAACTGGCTTTACTTTCAACTAAGTAGTTGAATTTTCAACGAAAATCGTCCTTAAGTGATATTTTGATCAAAACAAGATTTTAATTTTAAACCGAGTACAGTAGAATTCCAACAAATAAATTTTAAACAAAATAGTTCAATTTTTAACCATAGAAATAAATTTTCAGCCATAATGATGGTTCTTCATTAATAAATTGAGTTTTTGAACCAAATAGTTGAACTTTGGACCATAAAGATCGATTTTCTATAAAGAAAGACGAATTTTTAACTAAATACATGTTAACAAAATAATGTAGTAATATTTTCAGTTCAAAAAATTAATTTTTAATAAACAGAAAAATGAATTTTCCGGAAAATATCTGAGTTCCCAACTAAAAATGATACATTTTACACCAAAAATGAAATATTTACATTTTTAGATAATTATTTAAGTTTCAACCAACTAAAAACAAACTCTCAACAAAATATTTGAATTAAAAAAGGTTTTCCAAGTAAAGTAATGAATCATCAGCAAAACAATGAATTTTTAACAAAGTAGTTTCACTTTCGACTCAGCAGTTGAATATTTTCAATGAAAAAAGTAGAACTTGATATTTCAACTAATCAAGATTTTAATTTGAAACCAGAAACATTCGAATTCAACCAACGACGAATTTTCAACAAGACGTTTGAAAATGATCGATCAAAAAGGCTTAATTTTTAATTAAGTAGTTGCAATTTTCTACAAAGATTAAATTTTTACAGCAAATGATATTAATAAACAAAAAAGATGAATTTTCAATCAAGAATGTTTTTTTTGGCCCGTAAAAAAAAGTTCATTTAAAATGTTTAATTTTAAACGCTAAAGAACTAAACTTCTACAAAACAATTGAATTTCCAACAAAAAATTAATAATAATAATAATATATATATCTATATATATATATTAAAATTCTTTT
>JAAAKG020013267.1:0-20839 GCA_010014905.2 Druon quercuslanigerum | reverse complement strand
ACGTGCCAAAATAGCCTATTTATGCCACGAAAAACTGTGACTTAAATGCGGATTTAGGTCACACTATGCTATAAAAACAATTAAAACATGGCTTAATAAATTAATTGGCCAAAATCCCTCTACTCCTTATTACGATAATTATCGTAATAAATTATAAGAAACTGCAACTGCAAATAATTGTGGCTTTAATTATTGTAAAACATAAATAGTTACACTAATAATTATTTTAACATTCTGGCCCGGCTAATTGAATTACAATCGAAATAATAGATCAATAAACAAACTGACAAGAATGCTGTTTACAACTAAATCGGAAATATTTAATAATTTAGTAATATTTCGAATTAACACAGTAGAATCTAACGACACCAAAAAACCTCACCATCCTATGACCATGCGAGGAGACGAGGTTGATTCGTTCCCTGGCTCACAAGCATTCATCGACCAACTCTCTCACCTTGCCAGGTTAGAAGTATAATTGAAGTAGGGAACCTTTGATGTTTCCTCAATCCGTCTGCTTTCTCTTGCACGTGTCGGGCCGTCTATTGTCGCCTTGAAGGTTTTATTCTGATAAAGGGAGGTCCGGAGAAGGAGGGTTTTGATATGTTAAGTGGAGAAGCGCGTTGCAGTAGAAGGCCGATACCGGAGACTGTGTGCAATCCTTCTGCGAGGGGCAACTACTCATCTAGCCAAAAACCAAGCTTTGTGCAACTAGAACGTGAAGGGAAGATTTAAACTAAAGAAAGGAATATTTGTTATGACTTCGGGGTGACGATCGCGACTCGTTGTGCCGTGACTGACGGAGTGAACGGGGAATTGTTGTAATGTTGCAGTCTAGTTCAAGGGTTGATTTACTCTGAGAGTCACCATGAAAACAGGTAAAAATATTCTCACATATTAAGTTACTATGAAAATAGGTAAAAATATTCTCAGATATTAAAAGTATGTCGTTAGTACTTTTAACTTTTTGTGTTTAGCCCACCTACTTGTCCCGCTCAACAGTACAGTAGTAGTTAGTAAGGATATTGTAAATTTTATATTATACCCTTTTTAATTAGAAATAAATGTTTACCTAATTTGCCCAATATAATTTAGGAGTGTTTAAGTTATTTAAACCCCTTTGACAAGGTACGAATAACAAAGGATCAAGGCACTTCTTAGGAGGCAAGATTCAACGATCCCGCAGAAAAATAAAACTCTTAGGGGTTAACCTTAATTGATTGTCTGGGTTTCTCCAGAATACCAAACCACACTATCATTCTTGGTATGTAACAGACAGTTGGTGAGAGTGGTGGGATTTTGAATCCTGTCATTGTTTGCCAGTTTTTGCAGGATTTTGAATCCTGTCATTTTTTGCCAGTTTTTGGGATTGAGGAACAAAACGAAAGTAGACATTTTGACTTTTGTTTTTCAAAATTTTGTACTTAGCAGTAGGACATTCAATCTGTTTTTCCCTAGGTCAGTGCTTCCAAAATCACTGATAATTAGTTGGTGCTTAAAGAAATTTAATTTTGAATACTAAACATGGTACCCCTAAATGCTAAGTATGCAACTTAGGTTAAATAATACCAAAAATAATTTTTAAGTTTTTAGTTGACAAAATAAAATCTGAGATAATTGTTTGGTTATTATAACCACACAGAATTGACTAAATTAACCCTTAGCTACAGGGAGTCTAGACAAGCCTAACAGCCAGTCGAAACCACCCAAAGGTTCAGGTGGCAAGCCTTTGGGCCAGCGCCTGAATGTTTTCAGATGGTTTCTTTAATTTCAAATTTCGTAGAAAAAGGAAGTTAAGTAATTGATTATTAAACTTAGAATTGAAATCTTAAGTTGATATAAACTTCTAATTTAAAAACATTAAATTCGGAATGCCAGAAGAATAGACAAGCCTAAAGGCTAGTCGAAACCTCCCCTAAGATTTAGGTGGGAAGTCTATGGGCCAGCGCCTGAATGTTTCCTATTTAATTGTTTTGAATTAATTGTTTAAAGTAAATAAAACAAAAAGAACTGGCTAATAACGTGACTGTGAGCATGAAATGTTTGAGATGTCTGACGTTAAATTAAAAAAGAAGCTTATGCCTAGAGGGGGAAAGAAAATCAATGAACGAGAAGAACATCTCAAACAACAGTTGTTAGCTGGTCAATTTTTGTTCAAGAAACTAATTGAGGAAATCGAGGGCCTCTATGAGTTTGATTTTATATTTAACACCCTATTAAACAATGCTTAACAAACTTTGGACCGAAAAAAATCGCAGGGTCACGAAGTAGGCTTAAATTTCGAATCAACCACATCTTTCCCATATAACGAAGTAGAAATTCTCGCAGACATTCCCCTACTTTAAAATTCCTCTGAGAACGCAGTTGATATTGAAGACTCTTAACTCTCGCGGTTAAACCTACGGTGCGAACCCCTATTGAGCAAAACCGGGAAATTGAGGCAGGCACTAATGATGTCGATGTAATCGTGGTCGATTTATCATATCTTTATTATCATTATCCAATTTCAATAGGAGATTCGGATAATAACACTACGATTGGCAGATGAACTTCCAATATAATCCCGACTAACACGCGCCCGCTTGCTGCAATGGATATGAGTGCTCCAATGGCTACGACCCTGGAGGGCATGACCCTACAAAGGAATTGCTTCAGGATGTGTCTAATGGGTCGGTATATGTTTCCGATCCGACCGAACCTGCGTTTATAAAAATAGTTTTAAACAAGTTAAAGAGCATTGCGCGTGAAAGTGTGCGCGTGAAAGTGTCCGCGAGAAACAATTTAATCGTTTATCATCGGCGAGGGGGTAGTAACGAATCACGATGGGGTATGCTATGCCTACGCATACAATAACAACGAGGAAGATGTAGAATTCTCCCTGCCACCACAGGAACTCATTCCCTTCGAATATTGTGAATTTCCAGGGAATTATTCCGAAGATTCGAAATCAGATAACGAAGAGAACAAAGAAGTCCTTGAAGAAAGACAAGTTACGACAGGACAGCTCTTCAAGAGTCTCCATAGATCGCATCTAAACGGGCCAGAACGAGATGTTGTCCTAGGATGAGTCAAAGATTATCCTGATATATTCCACGTGAATGGCAAAGTTCTATCGTTAACGAACAAGGTACAGCATAGGATCGCCATAACTAGTGACGGCGATACAGATGGAAAAGCAACTCAAGAGTGGTATAATATCACCATCTAAGTCACGCTATAACTCACCCGTCATGATTATTCCGAAAAAGATTGACACTTCTGGGGAGAACAAATTTAGAGTAGTGATTGATTATAGGGCAATGAATGCTAAGGTAATAGGATATGCATACCAATTACCTGACATAACCAATATAACTCGGTGTTTGACCTTGCTAGCGGATATCATCAGATTGACTCATCCCGATATTAGAGCCAAAACTGCTTTTTCAACGCCAAGGGACCATTTTGAATACGTGAGAATGCCCATGGGTATCAAAAACACTCTGGCAACATTTCAGAGGCTCATTGAAACCAACCCTAAGGGAATGCTCAGGATCGAGGCGTTTGTATACTCACACGACATCGTGCTTCACTGCGAAACTCTAGAAGAGCACAATCAGAAAGCAAGACTTCTACGCCCTGAAGTTGCCTATATAGGTCGTATCATCGGAAGCGAGGGCGTGCAGGCTAAGCCGGAGAAGATAAAGTCTATAAAGGTGTTTCCACAACCAAGAACGGTACACGCCATCAGGCTGCTCCTGGGATTATTCGGGTATTATCATCGGTTCATTAAAAATTAGGTGAAACTTGCTAAAACGTTAGCTGACCTGTTGAAGATGGACTCCAAATTCAACTGGGAACCGGCACAGAGCGAGGGTTTTCAGACATTGCGCAACTATCTATGCGAGGAACCAATTCTGAGGTATCTTGACTTCACGAAACAATTCAAACTGACTACTGATGCTTCAGAGTTTGCCATTGGGGCTGTACTAACCCAAGAATAAGATAAAATGGACATGCCGGTGGCATAAATCTCTAAAATAGTGAACAACGTGGAACAATGCTTTGAAACAACGGAAAAGGAGTGCATGGACGTGTTACATTCAGTCACTAATTTCCGACTCAAGGACTACATTGTACATCTTCGAGCACAAAAAGGGAAAGCTCAACCGAGGAGTGGAATCCTTATCGGGAAATCCGGTAGGACTCGGAGACCACCGCCTCCAGATCAGGCATGAACAGATTGACGATAATGTAGTAAAATCGTGAATACAGTCACCCACTGATAATAAAGACCACCAATCCAAGTCCCCCAATCAAAGCCTAACTCTAGTCGCGTAACACGGTCGCAAGTTACCCAAGTTCCTCATTTGACCAACAACGAGATAGCTGCGAGTTCAGGCTCCACAAACTAAAGAACGGTTCGCACGCGAATCGCCGCCCCCATACAGACAATGCTTAGTAAGGCCTTAGGAAAACCTACTCTGCTAAAATCTATTCCCAACCGCAACCCAAGTATCTAGGGTAATGAGGAAGGGATCAAAAAAGATAATATGGAGCATCCTGAAAGTTCAACGTTCCAAAAGGACAGGGTAGAGGGAATCAAAGGAACCATTCGCTACGACTATTGTGAATTTTAGTCTTAACTGCACCAGTAGTAAAGACGATAGCGACGATACCGACGGGGACTCAAACTTCGGTACGCAGTCACACCAACCTCGATTGTCACAAATTCGTTACGGTAGAGCTCATGGCGGTCTCTGAAGGCAAAGAAGATCAAGATCTCCTGTTACGTTTGCAAAACTGGGCCCTTGTACAGAAACAGATGATCTACTTCCCAAGATAGTAAACAGATTCCTGAAACCATTTCAGGAACACCTTAACCAAAGAACAAACTCGAAGACGAAGGATATTCCTACTGCACTGACGGATCCATAAATTCCACGCCCGAAAACGACCAGCCAAAAGGTACCGTGCGATTCAAGAATGTACCCGGCGTTGTAGAATCGCCAATCATCGGACAACAATCATCACGAAGATGGCTATTTGAAACTCCCCAGACATTACCCGCGCTATTCGCAACGTCAGCTCAAGAAATATCCGAAGCCGACAGAAAGGTTTCCACAGCTAACAAAACAAAGCCTTCAAAGAAGAATTTTATAGCAGCGTCATCGAAAGAGGAAACCGCTAAAACAAGAAAAAGATAAGACGAAATACCAAGGGACCACTCCGATGGAAGAACTCTCATTACGAGCTACCCTTTCTGTGCGACAAGAATGGAATGAGCCACTAAATTATCGGCGTCATAATTACGCACACTTCATTCCTGAGCACTGCGAACCTACAAAACCCATTTTTAAGTTGCTTATTGCCACCGAGCGCCTTAATCCACAAGACTTATGGGAGAAAAGGCTAAAGAAGGGTCAAATATTAGTTACTCCTTCGGAGAAGTATACTGTGTACTTTATTGTGACTAAGCGAAATCACTTTGATTCTGTGGAATGGAGCGAAGGAGCCACTGGCCAACAGAATCTAAAAATGCCCTTGGAACGGGACCGCTGTGGAACATGCCGGATGGCAAACTCCAATGATTTACCAGGTAACCTAGCACAAAACAAAATGACTGAGTTGCTGTCAGACATATTCCGGGGTGGTACCCCCATTATCACATTATGCCACGGCAAGTTAGAAGTACCACCATAGGAATCGTGTTTAAAAATAATAGAAGAATATCACGATAGTCTATTAATCTGACATAAAGTTGTAACGAAGACATACTGTCGTATTCGAGAGTGGTACACGTGGCTGGTCCTACGTAACGATGTAGTTAACTATAATAGCGAATGTCAAAGCTGCCTCGAGAATAAATTAATAAGAAAACGTACTCGAGAACCCATGGTTATCACGGTCACCCCTCTGGGAGTATTAGATAGGGTATCTCACGATACCGTTGACAAGCTGGCTACGACACCCAATGGTAATAAGCATATCCTCACTATGCAGGATAATTTTTCAAAAGTATGCATCGCCGTGCCTGTTCAAAATTCACATACATCAATCATCGCGTACGCAGAGGCTCAAAATCTATTCACGCAATACGGAGTCCCGCGATGCAATCTTACGGATAGGGGAGGGAGCTTTATAAGAAAACTGATGAGGAAATTGGGGAAAATATTCGGAGTTAAACAACTAACAACTTTCGGATATCGTCCCCAAACTAATGGTTCATTGGAGCGTAGTCACATAGTCCTTACAGATTATAAAGAACATTATTCTGAGAATTTTGATGACAGGGACCCACTGCTACCATTCGCCATGTTTGCGTATAACACTTCTGTCACAAAGCCGCGAATTGCAATCCTTGCAAATTGCTCTAAGGACACGCTTTGCGAATACCTAGTTCCTTTTCCCCTATTCATAAATTGGAAACGTAAGGATCCTATCTCCGAGACTTGCTTATTCGACTCCACGAAGTTCAGGAAGATCGCGGCTAAAAACATAATTCAAGCAAAAGAACGATCGAAACTACGTTATGATGAAAAGGCACGTACCCTTAACCCAGTGATTGTTGATAAGGTGATTATTTGTCCCTGCACTAGTGTAGTGTGGTGGTATATAAAAAGGGAATGAAGTCCCATAAAGTGTGCCTTATTGTAGAATCAGTGGTATGGGTTATGATAAGGATGCCTGAACCATGAACAATAAATTGTGTATGTATAGAAAGTGGGTTTTAATCTTAAGTAGGAATAAGGAATCCTAAGACTAAACTGCGCAAACGAATGTAACACGGCGAGCATTCATGGGTTTCCCAGACTGGATCAATTACATGTATATATATAATTAAAGTAAGGAAACTTAAAATATCTGGTATCATATTGGTAACTCCTCATTACCCTTAGGGATAGTGTAAAAGTTAACCACGGAGAAACTGCCGTAATAGAGAATTAAATTTAAGCAAATTCTTTCCCTTCGTAATGAGCAACAGTTCATGTTCTCTTAAAAGGGAATGTAGATTAACCTCATTTATTCATAATCAACCTGCTTCTCGCATTTTTCTAACAAAAATATGAGAGAAGTTTGTCAGTTGGATTTGGCGTATGGAGAAACATCTGCATGTTGCACAACTATTCTTTGGCGTTACATCTCATCAAATGTTTAAAACACCCATGAGCTAGCCAGGCTTCAAGAGTCACCAAATTGCGTCATCATCTAAATCATTCGTGCATATAGTTTCTGTCAAAAGTAACCTGTCTCACACACTCAGCTAATCATACATAAAATTTGGAATATCATTCATTTGCTAATCAACCTTAGCTAGAATCTTACCAATTAGCTTTGTTAAGGAATCCAGCGTTTCTCTAATATACTTGCTCGTAAAAACAAATTAATACTGGCAATCCCTTCTTAAGTTTCCCTGGGTTCGGGAACCAATTTGCCCTCGCGAGTACATAAAGAGATAGTAAGATGTATTTCGACGGGGGCAATAATGACATCGGACACTGGTAAAATTCGGGGATGCATGGCCGTTGCCAAAGTAAGTGCACCTTCCGTGGAAATACTATAGCATACATAAGACCAATAGGCTGGGGAGAGAGAGAGAGAGTAATCCAACACAATGGAATTTAAATACAATGACCACGCTACACCGAGTACAATGTCTCCTTTTCTCGCCCACAGACTCATATCACTTCCTAGACTTCCTATCATCCGGATGATTGCGAGACTCAACGCGACTGAAAAATGTTGATTAACAATGCAGAGTGTTATTAAACACGAAAATCTTATTTACGTAAAATCCTTAATGTTAATTTAACCAACTATTAGAGAGGTGCCAGGTCAGGAATATCAGAGTAGTTAACCAGATCAGCTATTTTCCTTAAACTGGGGGAAATAATAGTGTTAGATAGGTAAGATATAGTGGTAAAATATTTTTGAGAAAATTTCAAAATTGTAGGAATTACGTCACTTTGAACTTTATTTATGAATCTTTTTGAAAATACTCCAGCTCACCAATTTTTTAACTGATTTTTATCTAATTTACAGGTGTTATGTAAAATGTAGTACCCTTTTTTTATATAATTAACGAAAAAAATCAACATTTCAAATAAGAAAATGTCAAAAAAAATTTGATTTTTCGTTTTGAGCTCGTTTTTTAAAACAATGTTCTCATTCAAATTATTTCTTATGGTTTCATCTTTCATTGAATAAAAAAGCTTGTAGCCTCTTCTGGTTGCCGTGTTATGCACTTTTAAACCGAAGCATGCACGTTTACTCTTCCGCCTCGGCTAAGCGTCGTAGGCGACCGCGTCGAGCTTTCCTTCTCTGTTGAATATTAAATATTTTGGATTCATATTCAGGTGCAGCGGAGTAAATTTTTTACCTTATTTCAGTTTCATTTAAGTTAAGAAAGAATGAAACCCTCTCGTGCCATTAATTGTCTGAGTTTGCAAAAACCGACGTTCCAAGAACTGCACGTTCTCTTCATAATTTTTTGCAGTGCAATAAATAGATTTTATTTTGGGTAGTGCATCTTTGGCTCATTCATAAAGCAATGATGAAAAGGTTGTAAAAACAGAATATGAAAATCAAATGGTTCGCGATGAAGATGCAATCCTAAATTTAAGTAAAATTCTTCAAGTTCTGAAAGTTTCATCGATCAATAAAGGCCAAAGAACTTAAGGTTCATTAAATAAAGAAAGCTCTTGATATTGAATTATAGAAAGTATTTGATATTAAACGAAATAATAACAACGAAATAAATGAACTGATCGATGAACTCAAAGAAAAATTATCTGAAACGTATAATAAATTAATATAATAAATTGGTTCGTCGCCTAATCGCAGATTAAGAAAACGATTTTCACAAGAGACGGAAACACTTGTCCATTGTTTTTATTATGACAACGAATTCAGTCGTGACATGCCTGGCCAAAGAGACTGCATATCAGTAAAAAAGGATGGAAAACGTTCTTTGATACAAAAGCAACTACTTTTGGAAAACCTACAAGAGCTATACGTCACATTTAAGGAAAAGCATCCTTCTTGCGATATCGGATTTTCCAAATTTGCAGAATTAAGACGCACAGAGTGCATTTTGGCTGGCAGAAGTGGCACGCATTCAGTCTGCGTTTGTAAAATCCATCAGAATCCGAAACTGATATCTGGAGCACGACTGAATCAGCTTGCAGAAGCCGGGACTGCGAATCATTTTCTTGGATCCTACAATGATATTTTAAAAACAATGATATGCAGCATTGCCACGCAGCATTGCCATGCAGCATTGCCTGGTCGTTCAATGTCAGAAACTATCGTAGATTCAGCTGATGACTATGTTCAAAAATTTAGCGACAAATCACCTGAACTTTTGAATCACGATTTTCCATCAAAGGCCGCAGTAAGTTATTAAAACTCTGTGATTTTGGCGAAAACTTTTCTCCTGTAATTCAAGACTGTGTTCAAGATCATTACACGAAAGTTATCTGATCATTTCTGAATGCCTCAATCACGATGCACTTTATTCATCTTGCCTACCATGCACAAGATTTTGGAGTGAAAGCTAGATGGAGTTTTTTCTCCACGTCCCATGAAAAAAGTCCATGCGACGGATTAAGTGCACTGCCCAAAATAAAATCTATTTATTGCACTGCAAAAGACTATGAAGAGAACGTGCCGTTTTTGGAACGTCGGTTTTTGCAAACTCAGACAATTAATGGCATGAGAGGGTTCCATTCTTTCGAACCCTTAAATAAAACTGAAATAAGGTGCAAAATTTACCCCGCTGCACCTGAATATGAATAAAAAATATTTAATATTCAACAGGGAAGGAAAGCTCGACGCGGTCGACCACGACGCTTAGCCGAGGCGGGAGAGTGAGCGTGCACGCTTCGGTTTAAAAGTACATAACTCGGCAACAAGAAAGGCTACAACCTTTTTTTAATGAAAGGTAAAATCATAGGGAATAATTTAAATGAGAAAATTTTTTAAAAAAATACGAGCTCAAACCAAAAAAAAAATCAAAATTTTTTTTGACATTGTTTTATTTGAAATTTTGACTTTTCTTGATTTTTATAGAAAAAAGGGTCTTAAATTTTACGTAACAACTATAAATTTGATAAAATTCGGTTAAAAAATTTCTGAGGTGGAGTATTTTCAAAAAAATTCATCAAAAAAGTTCAAAGTGACGTAGTTCCTACAATTTTAAAATTGTCTCAAAAATATTTTAACACTTAAAAGGAGCAAAGGACGAGCGAAGGCAGTAGATCGATCGCTTGAGAGAAGAACGAACGTTTTGAGCGAATACGAACGATAAGGGCGTTATACGTGCGATCTACTCGCGTTCTGGTCGATTACGAATTCCTTAAAGTCAATCTATTATTCTCTAATTAAAATTAATCATTGAATGTCAACTGATTTAAATAAACCATACTTTCATATTATTATAAAGGGAAATGTTCTTATTACGAATTGAGTGATCATCCATTTCCATAGACTTTAATTTTCACAAAATTTAAATTATTACCTTTAACACATCAGAAGGGGGATGATCTCAGCTTAATTTGTCAAATATCAAAGTGGATTGTTGAAAATTTTAGTCGGTCTCTTTCCGTGTACAGGCGAGTCCATTATTGGAGCGTCCATGGACGAGTCGAATATCAAAGGGTCAGTGGATGAGTCGATTGTTCGATCGTTTGGGTAAGGATGGGATAATGGATGGCGGAATGTTCAAGAGTTGAAACTTTTGAATCGAAAGACAAAGTGCGAGAATAAGTGGAAATCAAATTTCGCCGTGTGAAAAGTGGATAAGAGACTGGGTCGGATCACAGTGATAGGGAGAATGATGGGAGCTTTCGTGGATTTTCCAACAACGAAGAGGACAAGGTTCCAGATCACCCGGGCGATGATGCCGGTCAGGATAGCTCTTCGACTTCGGATGTAGAGGATGCTACAGAGAAAATTGTAGTAGATGCACGAAGCACCTAAAAACCAACAAAAAACGCAGTTTGGTGCGAACACTAGTGCTAATAAGACGAACTATGAGAAAGCTAAAAGCGCTGATTATAATCCGATGGTGGTATTAAATTTGCTTCTGAGAGAGAGTTGCGAACTAGAAGTTCTGACGTTGAATGTGTTCAAAGGTTTCGCGGACGCTCAAATAAACGCTAGAACTCCCGGACCAAGTAGTGCTTCGGCGATGCTGTCTTAAACACATTATGCCTGATCTAAGTCGAAATATCGTTGACTTTACTGGTGAAGAAGGAAGTATTTCGGCTCGGGAATGGCTGGAGAATATCAAGAGTATGAAGGAACTTCACAACTGGCCCGAAAGCTTCACTTTAAAGAGTGCGAGAACACATCTTAAAGGAGGAGCATATTACTGGTTCAAAGTCCATTCCAAGGAAGTAAAATCCTGGAATTAATTGCAAACTGTTTTTGGAAAAACATTTTTAAAAGCAGAAAGTACGACTACAAAATTGAAGAAAATAAATGGATGAATCTACTACAGCGTATTTTCACGAAAAAGTAAAATTATGCCACGACGTTAAATTGAACTTTAAGGACACAAAGGAGCAAGTATTGGTGGGGTTATGGGTCCGTGACTTATGTGCGTCTTTAGCTTCGAAGAACCATCATAATGTTGACGACTTTCTACATGATCTTACCGACTTAGAACGTCTGACCAACCAAAGGATCGAACGAATTCGCAGTCGAAAGGAATCGACTGACCCTAAAAAGAATCTGAGTGTTAATTCGTCTACGCAGAAACCAGTAGAAGAGAAAAAGTTCGTAACTGACGGAGGCAAATCTGTGGAGGATAAAAAGTTCGAGCCTGAGGGACGTAATCCTGATCGTCGTCTACCGTTAAAAAGTGCTTCGGGAGAATTGAAGTGCTAAAATTGCTCAAAATTCTGTCATATATCGAAAGACTGTCCAGAGCCGCGTAGGGAATTGAAATGTTTGAAGTGCAAAGGCAACGGCCACACGCAGAGACACTGCACTGGTTCGACTGCGAATAGGAAACCGGAAGTGAACTTAATCAGTGTTGATCGCGATCCAACGATTCAAAAATATATTAAGAAAGCTTTAGTTGACGGAGTGTTACGCGATGTGTTCGTTGATCCCGGAGCGTCCGACTGTACCATTAAAGCTATAGTTGTTTTATCAGAAGGACTTGAAATGATACGCGATAACGTAATATTCAAAGGTTTCGGTTCTTAAAAGTATAAAATGAATTCACCCGGAATCGTTTATTTGGATGTCTCAGTGGATGACGTGTTCTTTGAAAAAGTGGTTTTTCGTGTAGTGCCCGATGACGCACAAGCGTTAGATGTGATTATCGGTCGCACCTACACTGACCATCCACGAGTAATTTACCACAAAGAAGGTGGCAAACTAACCTTTACAGAGAACCCGGAAAGTTATTTAACCAGTGTTGATGTGTTTGAATCCGTTCCCGAAAAATTAATTGCTTTCTGTACGTTCTATTATATTCATCAGTGTTATCAGTGCGGGAAACGATCATGTTCCCCCAATTTTTAATTTCAACAACTACGAGAAGGAAATTATCGAAGGTAGCTGTTTGCAGAGAACCAATCACGTTAGAAGAACTGAACATCGGAGATTACAAAATTAAAGAAGATTTAGAGGGCATTGTAAGTTTGATTAATGAGTATCGCGAAACTAATTAAAATGCGAATAACGGAGAAACCCGGAAAGTAGCAAAGCAAACAAATTTTGTCGAGTAAACCGGTTTTACAGATTTTCAATCCAAGAGCTCTCACCGAACTTCATCTAGATGCGAGCGCGAAAGGCTTAGCGGCAATGCTTTTTCAGAAATCCTCAGACAAGAAATATCACCCAGTCTATGCTATAAGCCGTCGTATCAGTGAACCCGAGAGATGTTACCATTCTAGCAAATTAGATCTGCTTGCAATCGTTTGGGCGGTGTCACGTTTTCGTTCATTGTTGATCAATATTCCGTTCAAGATCATAACTGATTGTCAAGCATTACTCTATCTAAGCACACAAAAGACCAAAAATACGCATATTATTAGATGGTATAATCTACTAAGCGATTTTGAATTTGTTCACCGACCGGGGGAAAAAACGCCTCATGTCGACGCGATGAGTCGAGCTCCTGTCGAAACTGAGGAGTCCCAAAGCGAAAGTGAGGATCGAATGCGTGCAATATTTTCGATAGTTAACTCCGAAGACGAAATTTTAATGTACCAATACGTAGACGAAAAATTGAAGCATGAGCGTTAAATTTTAAAGAAACCAGCGAACGAGCGAACCAAATACGAAAAAAGTGAAGTAAAGGATTATGAATGCCGAAACGAAATCCTCTTTAAACGCAAAAAAAAATATTGTATGTGATTCCCGATAAGACAACAAATTTGGGGATGTTTACAATGCATGCTAACGAAAGCCAAAACAGGCCTGGAAGCTGGCCAGTTGAATCCTATCCGTCCGGCGAGTCGTCCTTTTGCTGTGATACATTTAGATCACGAGGGTCCTTTTGTGACTACACCGCGAAAGAACAAGTATGCTCTTGTCGCGACAGACAACCTGACAAGATTTGTTTACGTGCGACCTGTCAAAGATAGGAAATCCACGAGTGTAATTCGAATGCTAGAAGATTTTACTTTGGAGTACGGAGCAACCATGAGATTTATTACCGACTGCGGAACATGTTTCACCTCAGACATCTTTAGGGAGTTCTGTGAAAAACATGGGATCCATCATACTCTTAACTCACATCGCCACCCACAAGCTAATGGGCTGGTGGAACGGACAAATATTACGCTGATCCCCGCAATTCAAGCAAGTTTACGTTATGCGGATGGAAATGATTGGGACATGCGCTTAAAGGAAGTACAACGGAACTTGAATGAATCACTCAACCAGACAACAAGGAAAAGTCCCTTCGAACTACTTTTCGGTTACGTGAACATACACGACGAAGGTGAGCTACAAAAATGGACTATCAAAGATGAGGCAAGATACACTCGACCGGAAGTCCTTCAAGAAAAAGCTCGCGAAAATATCCTCAAAGAGCAAACTCGATACAAAGACAGGTATGAAAAAAGTCACACTCCGAATGTGATCTTCGCCGTTGGAGATACTGTCGTAATGAAGGATGCTGTAACCCCGACAGGGCAATCCACAAAGTTGCAAAAACGATACCTAGGTCCACTCGTTATTACCAGAGTGTTACCTGGGGACACGTATGGATTCGCAGTCATAAAACTAGATAAGCTTGGGGGACGATGTGCGGCAACCACCCATGCCAGTCAATTGAAATTTTGGATTTCACCACCAACTGAAGAAAACGAGGAAAATGCAGAAATTCACTCCGAAGAAGAAGAAAATGCGGTTGAAGTCAAAAAAATACAAGATAAAGAAAAGAAATCCGAAATCCCTACAACTCCATTACGTCGAAGTAGTAGAATTGTACGTAAACCATAACGATATTAAAGAAATAACCATAACGGATTGTTAGTAATTTGATAAGCGTGTGTGCGAATTCAATTTCAGAATTTATT
Source organism: Druon quercuslanigerum (assembly GCA_010014905.2). Lineage (NCBI taxonomy): Eukaryota > Metazoa > Arthropoda > Insecta > Hymenoptera > Cynipidae > Druon > Druon quercuslanigerum. The sequence continues at coordinate 6,317 of JAAAKG020013267.1, read as the reverse complement.
GTCATTTGCATCCTTAAGCTTGTGTTTACCTCGAGGACGAGTAAAACGATTCTAGGATGGCCGAGTGTTAAAGATTTAAATTCATCTCCTATTAAACGATATAATAGAACTAAGCGGGTAGCGAAGATTATTTCTATAGGCTATGCAAATGCGTGAACAGCGACGAACAGAGTGTGAAAGGGACAAAGGACGAGCGAAGGCAGTCGATCGATAGCTTGAGAGAAGACCGAACTTTTGAGCGAATACGAACGATATGGGCGTTATACGTGCGATCTACTCGCGTTCCGCTCGATTACGAATTCCTTAAAGTCAATCTATGATTCTCTAATTAAGATTCATCATTTAATGTCAACTGATTTAAATAAACCATACTTTCATATTATTGTAAAGGGAACTGCTCTTATTATTAATTAAGTGATCATCCATTCCCATAGACTTTAATTACCACAAAATTTAAATTATTACCTTTAACATTAGCAATAACCCGAAGCGAAGATCCTCACAAAGTCGTCATGTAAGGTTCTCCACTTGGGTCCATTAGTATCCAAAGTCTTTTTTTGCAGGTATCCCTCACTCTACTGACACTCTTCTTATTAACTATTTTCCTACATACTTTTCTGCCCTGGCATACTTCTCTAGCTTCTTTAACGTACATGCACTTTTTTATTCAGGCTCTCGTGTTTCTATGGCTTCTTATGTCTCGTTACTCACTTTGTCTATCGGAGTTTTCCCGCTCAGAACAGCACAGGTGCCTTGACGGTTCGATGATTCTACGACTTGAAATTTTACATACGTAAAAAAATTAAGCTAAACTTCTAGAGAGGTGAGCAGTGCGGCTTTGATTCCATATGGTATGACTATTGCAGTTGTGGAATGGACTTGACACATGTTAGCCAACAGGAACCTAAAAACGACTAAAGGTGATACTACTTTATGTGAAACCGTTGACTTAAGATGTCCACAGGGAGGTCGTTGATGGATTTACCACTATCTGCAGATCGGCCAAAAACCTCTTGAATTGAAAGCTAAACTCTAACCGATCAAAGGGAATCGAAGGAAGGAACGACGTCAAAGTTCTAATAGCAATTTTTATAGGACATGGAATCTTAGGATATCACAGATATTAGAAAGGGCTTGCAGTAAGCCCCTGCTTTTGTCTATGTGGAAAAGATGATGAGATAGCTATTCATATCCAATGTCACTGCCCCGCGAATGCGAACAAACCTCTAGCACTTACGGGCATCAACTGCAGCAGTGAGTCGGTAATATCGGCCAATAGCGTGGATGCGGTCCTCGTCATATGAAGAGGGCTTTGGAGTCAGACTTAGGCTCACAAAGGGACACAATGGGATTCTCCAAGCGTCAAGGGTTCTTACGGTCTCAACGCAGAAAATAATTTATGAATTCCTGTCTCAAATTACGATTTAAGATAGGAATATAGCATGGGAATCTATATCCGTTCTTATTACGGGTTTTTATTAAGGTTCCTACAATGATAGGGTTAATAATTAATATTTAAGAATTGTGCAGTGGTTTTCTGCAAAAGCTACAGCTGCGCATTATTTTTCGAAGTTTTTAGAATTGCCGAATGCACATGTTAATTTTCAAAAAAAGTTATACTCCCATGTGGGATTTCGTGGAGAACAAATTCATAGGTTTGCATAACGTATTCATATTAGAACCCATGTAAACACCGACCAAAATTTCCCATCCTATCCCAGATCATAATTTGAGATAGGAGTTCGAAAATGGGTCCAATATGTGTTCCCATTTGATTTCGCACATTGGTTTGCCTGTAATTATTATGTGGGCTTTTTTAGTAGGGAAAAACTGTGAATTTAAACTTTATTTGTCTGAAGGATGTCATTCCATTTGCAAAACACATTAAGTTACCAACCATTCCCATAATTAATTAAATCGGCTCGGCTACCTCAACACAAAGAGGGAGATGTTAGGAAGTCTTGAGTAAGGATAAAAAAATTAATGGGGAGCCATACATAAAAAATTCAAAATTAGGGTTAAGAATGAATACTCACATAATTTATTAATGCCTGAAACCCTTACATGAATGGAAACTCCCGAAAAAGAAAATTAGATCATATGAAAAATTTACCATCGTAGTGCACGTGGTTTCTGGTTTCTTTAATAACATGGCGTCAATTGTGTAGCAATCGTTTTTTTTTATCAGCTCTACTGACAAACTCTGAGACGAAAATGTAAGAAAAAGGCCCACAAAAAAGTTTCTTGAGCGAGAGGTCAAATTATGGTAACTGCATGTAATTTGCAGCGCTAAATACGAATATGAAATTAGTTTTTCGATGCCGAAACTAATGTCAGATTCGTATTAATTGCACCCAGATATATAAATATTTTATGCAATGACCCGAAATACATATAGATACCATACTTTGACCTCTTAACTTTTCTTAGACTTGTGTTACCATTAAAACCAAAAGTGCGTTACAGAAAACAGCTAGTGTGTACTAATGTTACAGCTATCATAGGGTGGATCAATTGGCTAATTTTCCTCTCACCATAAAAGCACTACGAAATAATTTTCGAGATTAAAATTTTTTTATATAGCACACTGCAATCATAAGTACGATTTTAGCTACTAGGACGATATCTAAAATAGCACTTGTTAGCCGAGGGCGCAAAATTTTTACTTAGGATATAGCTTACTATAACGTACCTGGCACTGCGTAATGATCGGCAGACAGATATTAATATATTTACCTTATGGTACGATGAGTACAGTGACCCCGACCTTGGCATGTAGACATGCTGTGGTTGCGTTAACTAGCTTGATAAAAAATAGTGCGTGACACTCGGTCTCTAAGTGGCACTTTACCTCGTGTAAATTGAAGTACTCGTCCTTCGTTTCGAGAACTGAATTAGATTTCTTTGGATTGGAAGCCCTCTCTCGTTTTTATATGAGGATTCTATGAAACCTATGCGCACTTATGATCGACTGGTGTGAACAAATATTACGTGAAACTTGACCCCTAAGTGGCACTTTGACACGTGTACGTTGCAGTACTCGTTCTTCGTTTCGGATATTGCCTCGACTCCGACTCGTATTGCAACTTTCACGCTCGGCCGAAAAAGAGCATGAGCGTGTAACAGTCTATGTGTTATGTACTCGCTACCGTGATTAAGCAGTTCAGAGTTAATACTGTCTAACCCCGAAGCCTTATAGTATTTCAAGCATTACCCCTTTACTATTTTTCATGTTGACATACACTGTACTTTTATTTTCCTTAATTTTTTGGAAAGCAGTTTCTTGCTTCCTTCAAACTTGTTTTGTATTTTCTTCTCTTCTTCTAATCTAATTTTATCTTTCCTTTCCTTCACTAGTCGTTTGAGTATCCTTTTTTCATGCCTGTAATTATTTTTACGTATATTTCTTTCCTCGTCGGTAAGACCTGTAATGTTCAAAGTTCTCCTGTACCTTTGGTTTTTTGGTTGTTGGGCAGCTTGAATTACATAATTCCACCATGCATCATCAGAAATTCTTCCTACAACCGCGGTACCACACACTTCGTCGCATATCTAACAATGATATCCCTAAACTTAGTGCATTAACCCTCTATATATTTTTTTCTTATAAGCGCCTCCAAAGTTGCCCTATCTATGCTTTCGATTATCTTATTTTGAAAATCCGGTTTCTGTAGGTTCTCAATTTTGATTAAATCAGTTAATTCCATCAATTCATTAAATCATATAAATTCATTGAATGCTATGAATTCTTTGGATTTTATAAATTCATTAAATTTAATGAATTCCATGAATTCTTTGAATTTTTTTAATCCTATGAATTTTTTGAATTCTATGAATTTTTTTAATTGTATGATTTCATACAATTCTTTGAATTTCATGATATGAATTCTATGGAGAGAGGGAAGGAGTGAAAGAGGGAGAGGAAGAGGAGAGAGAAAAAGGGAGAAGTGTCTATTTCAATGCCCTAAAGGCGATGCAGGTATAGGCTGGAAGTTACATATCAGCAAAAGACTAAGCATTTTTTGAAACTAGTCTTAAAACATCAAAAATCAATTTTCAAACAGATTGGAATGCTATTGATGATTAGATTCAAGTTCCAGGACATCCGAACTGTTGGCGAATCACTTCGATCTGATTAGAGTCAGATCAATCAATCACACGGAAAACAGTGTGTGCGGCGGTACCTGTCGGAAACTGAATCTGATACTTTACAACTATTGTTACGATAAGATTATTGAATAAAGCCTTAAATATGAATCGTTAATAAGGCAGAAAAGTTAACATACATACCTTCCAAACAAGGAATTTTCTTAATTGTACTGGAGACTTTGCGCATACTATACGCCTGGCTTACTTCAGTACTTTGGTAATTTGATTGATCTTGGTAAGCCCGTGATTCTGTATTTTTGATACCTATACTTCGATGCGATTTATTCTCAGTACTGGTAAATTTGGTAGAAACGCTGTAATTTTTCCTATTTTGTGATATCGACGATATTCGCTGAACTAAAGTTGACTCTAGGGTAGGTTCAATCCAAGCACCTTTGTATGGCACAATGTTGGTATGATTTAGTTTTGCAATTGTTTTCACTTCTACTAAATGTTTCATAACAGCATTTACCCTGTTTGATTTCACTGCTATCTTTTTGATTGCATATTCAATCCCATCCAGTCGATTTAGTGCTCTGAAAACATTTCCGAATCCACCAGAACCAATGAAGCTAATTTCATGGAATTCCTGATGATATCGACTCCAGTCTCTTATAAAGAAACTGTTCGCAGAAGATAATAATACGTTGTAAAAAATACTTAAATTGAAAATAATTTAGATTTTGAATAAGATAAACAACATACCTAGGATATTGTAAGACAGTTTCTGTCTTTATTGATGTACGTGCAACTGCCACTAAATGATACAACGCTTGTTGGTAGTGATTTCTTATCATTTCAAAGTCTGCCATATGATAGGAATTGTCGATTAATTTCATTTCATGCAGCTTATCACAAATTGCTGAAATTATTAATTTACTAATTGTCAAATAAGATAACTAACGCATAAAATACATATGGAATATTATTTCACAACTGCGCAGTGAGCCAGGGGCCCCGATTCTGCGTCAAAAGTCCAATTTTACTATTTGCACAAATAATCATGTAATAATAATCTCTGATATCTAAGTCATTTAGTTCGTAAATGGATTTTTAAGTAACTATATTGTGCGCCATTGACATTGACGCAAAGTGTGAAATTGTGTTTTTGAATTTTTATGTGCTTTTCGTTTAAACATTTCATTATATTTATAGGTCGACTATCAATTTTTAAATACTTGTTTACCTTTTAAAATATTTTCAAATACTTTTTAGCAGTAATAGTGATAAAGAATTAATATTAGTTTCGTTCAGTACCTTCTAAAGTCAAAGTTCTAACTACCACTATATAAGGTCCAATGTAGTAAATGCTATCATTTTAGCCTAACTGCACCTGAGAAGTAGTTTGTCTTAAGTAAAGAATTTCGTTTTTAAAATTTGTTCGAAGATCTGAACAGATTAGTACTCAGCTCCTCAAAAACTCCTAAATACCACGAAAACCTTAGGACGCCACGTTATGTGTAAATCCAATAATTTTTTTACGTACTCTTCCGCTTGTTGGATTTTTCATTTTGCGTTTTGAAATTCTCACTTCAATTTAGAATCAACGACCTGCAAGACTCATGGACATTTGATTAATAGGGGACTAACCGTATGCTTCCTAACTTGGGCTCGGGGATTGATGATAAATTAAGAGGGGGAATCGACCATGTTGGCCTGAAAAAGCATGGGAACTAATTGGGAGAAGAACAGTCTGCTCTTTCTCTCATAATATCAGTTTAGTAAACCAAGATCATGGGCCACTCTCCTCGTTCCTTTACCCCGCTATGATAAGCTTCGCTTCTTCCTATTACTAAATTCATGGCAAGACTACAATAGGGTGAATCCAGCAAATTCGACACCCTCCTAGTAAATGACACTTCCGACAAAAATATGTACTGATTAAAATTAGAAAAATTTAAAATACATACTTGTACCAGAGATGAGGGGGGAGATTGCCCAACGCCAGCAAAAAGAGAATCCATAAAAATTGGGATGATAAACGCGCCACCTTAGTGGACCGACCTGGACTTACTTCATATATCCAGAAGCGCGTCGGTAATTTTTGAAAGTTGAGAAATTTAGAAATGACTTACCACCGGAGTTTGTCCTAAACGAGTTATCACTATTATTACAAAGTGCAATATGCAAAATTATTTAACATCAAAATAATAAATATTTAATAATAT
>JAAAKG020013256.1:0-20841 GCA_010014905.2 Druon quercuslanigerum | reverse complement strand
CCATGAAGACATAACGCATCCTTGTCTAACGCCTTGTATAATATCGAACCAGTCACTTAATTTCCCATTTACCCTTAAACTCGCTTTGCCATCCATATATATTAATTTCGTAAATATACTACAGTTCAAATTAATTGAAATATAATTAAGATTGGACGAGAGAAGAATGTCAAAAATTCTTATTTTGTTAGAAATCTCTTGAAGTAATGAAAAAAGTACAAAGTATGTATACAAATCACGAATAAATGTGGAATGTCCAGATTTGAAAATTGTCCTATGACTCGCCATTCTGATCACGGAAATTGCTTTGAATGGGAAATTGGCTCCACTCTTAGAATTATTTGTTGGTCTAAAAGTGAAACGAGTTATACATATATGCATTAAATGTAAAAAAATATCAAAATGCTTAATTTCGCCAAACTGTAATATTTCGTGTTCCGGCATGATAATGATTTTTGGTTTTGTTTTTCACCTGTTTAAATTTTACACAATCCATCTTTAAATATTCTATTAGAAACACAATGAAACTTTTTAGGTATAATTTTAAAAAAATTAAAACATCTGCTTTTGAAATAGGTACATCAGTCTACAATGGAAGTTACACTGAATTCTGTAGACATCAACATTAAACATGTTACTTTTCACAATGCAAATGGTAAAATAACGCCTTCAACGGAAATAGTGATGAACCCTTCTGAAGAAACAGCAAAAATACTTTTTTCTGAAAGTCTTCCAATTGGAAAAATTGGTTACTTGCATTTCGAATTTCAAGGAGAAATTAACGATAAACTGAAGGGGTTATATCGTAGCAAGTACACCGGGTATGTTAACTAATGATCATTTAAACATTAAAATGTTTCAATTTTTAATCTCTACATATATATATATTTATAATTATTATAATGTTAAAATAGAAAGTAAAATAAAAATCGAAAATCTATGTTGCATACCCAATTAGTGTAGAATACAGTAAACTTCCACTTACGTTCCCGCGCACTTAGTTCCCCTGCGCAGTTACTTCACCTCCCACCAAGATCCCTGCAGGGCTCTACGGTCACGCCCGTGAGAGTGGTTGGTCAATTAAAAAAAAGAAGGCACGAAAAGCGAGAAGTTTGAATGGAGTATTTTAATATTACGTCATGCGAATGCAGACAACTTTTTCGAGAAAATATTCGAACCGCAAAATTAACTCATAAATGTCAGAATAGAAATATTTCTCCAGTGCAGAATACATTTTGTCAGTCACGTTCCATTCCTTCGTCGACTGACGAACTCTCAGTGTCCCGCAATACAATCAACTGTCCGAAATTTGTGATGAGAGTACCCGATCTGATATACTAACCTCAGATTTTGGATATTTTATTTCGTGATACTGAAAGATCTCTAATCGACAAAAGAATGGCACATGACTGAGAAAATAATTTTACACTTGAGAAATATGACTATATTTAGACCTTTGTAACTTACCGTTGCGTTTATAAAATTTTCTCCAAAAAGTTGTGTATGTAAGTAACAAAGATCATATAACGTTCCTGAAGTCTAACATTTCCACCACGTATGTATGTATTAGCATGATACATTTGAAAAGTCAGACCTTTATAACTTACTTGTAATTTTAGATTATTTTATCCGAAAAAGTTGTCTGAATTCCGGTCTGAATGTCGGTTTTTGATTCTATTATATTAATTTTTACTTGACAAATTGTACTATTTCAAAAAAATAAAAAGTCAGGGATGCTAATCAATCGCATGCTAACGGAACGCGGCTGTTTCAATTGCGCATCTGCCGAAAAGCATTATTATTAGGTGTTTTCACTTCAACCATCAACTAGCTTCACTTTGTTAAAAACTTGGGGAAAATAATGGACCAAATGCATAAAACAAAACTTTGTATCTGTAATATCTTCGTAATAAATAATAATTACTATTATTGCATTATGTCATTAAATAGATATTAACAAATTAAAACTATTTTTCAAATACACTAATATAGAAAAAATTAGTTTTTACGAAGATATTAGCAAAATAGGGAAAAAATGGATCGAATCCCATAGATTTGGTCCATTGTTTTCCCTTCAGCAATCAACGATGTGAAGTTAGTTGGCGACTGAAGTGAAAATAGCTCATTGACAGTACATCTTTATTGATTTAAAATAGACCCGCGCTTTTCGGCACATGCGCAGTTGAAAAAGTGTCTTACAGGGGGCGTATCAATAAAAGGCAGAGACAGCCAATGAGCGTTGCTGGATAAAAATATCTTGACGACTCGGGGTAGAGGTGGGGGCCCCTCCAAAGGGGGACATTCGTGAGCGTAAACGGTTCACGATGGATGACATAAGTGGAAGTTTATTATATTAATTAATAAACATATTTTTAACTTAATATTTTCTCAAAACCTTTTACGTTTTTCTTAATTAAAAAAATATTTTTTTTACAGGACTGATGAAAAAATTACATATGCAGCAGTGACACAATTTGCACCAATAGATGCCAGGCGTTGTTTTCCATGTTGGGATGAACCTATTTTGAAGGCCACATTTGATATGAATTTAAAAATTCCTAATGATCTTATGGCTGTTTCTAATATGGTAAATAATTTAAACTTCAGCTCAAAAGAAATTTGTATAAACAGAGAATTTGACCATTAGAATTTATGTTTATACTGTTAGTTTTTTGATTTGGAAATTCGTCCAGGGTAGCGCTAAAATTAATACAATTTAATTTTGACATTTAAATTTATGTACTGGGTTATGAATGACTAATTAAACAACGAGGTTAGCATCATTATCTTAAAAAATGACCTCAACTCTAAAAAAGAAAACCTGTTTTTAAGCATCCAAACTCGGTATTTACTATATTTTTAAATAAAAAATATTTAAAGTATAAATTATAATAAGCAGGTGTTCAAAATAGTATTAGAAAAAAATTCAGTACACTTAAAGAAAGTTAAATAATAATCTGTTCAGACCATGGCTGCGTGTATAGAAATTGGGGTACGAGTAGCTGTATTTTTTGATGCGAATAGCGGGACCTGGAAAAGGGACTATTTGTACCGAAATTTTGATTTTTAGAGAGAGAAAATAAGATATATTTTTAATTTAAAATTATGTAACTAATTGTTTTTAAGTACTCAGGGAAATGACGCAACCTTTCAAAAGTATTCAAACATGTATGTTTATTTATTTTATTACATTTTTAATTTCTTGTCACCACAATTTGATAGAATAATCTATAAAGTATTGTTTACTCGATAGAAGGTAATATTAAATACTATTTCAAAGAAAATTAAACAGATTGAAAATAGAAATCCAAAATCCGATTTCAGCGCTACAGAGGACGCGTTTCAGAGTCAAAATGTCAGTTGATACAACGTTCTTTAAACCGATGCTTCATTGATCTTTCTTTACGTCGCTCGTTTCTCAAACAATTTTATCGATATTTTTTAACAATTTTAAAAGAAACTTATGTACAGTACAGTAACAAAATTTTGTTAAAAATCAAAATATCACTATTTTTGAAATCATTCATTTTTTTCGAGGTATTACATTTTTTTTAAATTATTTTAAGAATTAATAAGTATTATGAATTTCGATTGCAGCCCCTCAAATCCAAAACCACTAGCGATGAGACTGTAACCTGGACTTTCGAAACCACTCCCATAATGTCGCCCTACCTCCTGGCCTTTGTCGTCGGTAATTTCGACCACGTAGAATGCAAAACAACGGAAGGCACTCTCGTAAGAGCTTACACCCCAAAATCAAAATCACATTTAGGCCAATTCGCTCTAGATATAGCCACAAAAGTAATTCCCTACTACAACCAATACTTCAAAATTTCGTACCCACTTCCCAAACTCGACCTAATACCTGTCTCCGAGATGTCATTTGGAGGAATGGAAAACTGGGGTCACATAACGTTTCGTGAAATTTGTCTTCTGGTAGATCCAGATAACACCTCCGCCATCCGGAAACAAAGGATAGCCCTCATTATAGGTCACGAAATAGCTCACCAGTGGTTTGGAAATCTAGTCACCATGAAATGGTGGGACGACTTGTGGCTGAACGAAGGCTATGCCTCCTTTATAGAATTTCTCTGTGTGAATTACCTTTTTCCAGAATATGACATCTGGACCCATTTTATAACTAGAACCTACATACCAGCCCTAACATTAGACGCTCTAAAAAATACACATCCAATTCAAATTCCCATCAACCATCCGTCCGAGATCGATGAAATATTTGATGAGATTTCCTATAATAAAGCTGCAAGTATTATTAGAATGTTACATTCTTACATCGGGGAAGAAGATTTCAAAAAGGGGATGAATCTCTATCTCAAGAGATTTTCCTACGCGAACGCACAAACTGAGGATCTTTGGGCAGCTTTGGAAGAAGTGAGTAGTAAAAGTATCGCATCAATCATGCCGACTTGGACCAAGCAAGAAGGCTTCCCAATTTTGGACGTTAAACACCACTGGCAGGAAAATGACTTGGTGTTGACTTGCTCTCAAAAAAGATTCGTCGCTGATGGTTCAGCTGATCCTGCAAACAACCTCTGGATGATTCCCTTGCAAATAACTTGTGCGCAGTCACCTGGGAAGGTAATATTCAGCAGTGTAATGGACGAAAGGGAAGCACAATTTGTACTTGAGAATATAGCAAAGAATTCCTGGATTAAAGTCAATCCTGGGACGATTGGATTTTACAGAACCAGATATAGCTCTGATTTACTGGAGCTTTTAATTCCAGCGATTAAAAATAGGGAATTGCCTGCTCTTGATAGATTAGGGATATTGGATGATATGCTTGCTCTTGCTCAAGCTGGGCAAACATCTACTGTGGAGGTTCTAAAATTACTGCAGGCTTTTCATTCAGAGGTCAATACAACTGTTTGGTCTAATATTGTTAGTTGTTTGGATAAAATTGGATTGCTTGTGGAAAATTTGGATTTTGAGAGTTCTTTCAAAAGCTTTGGTCGTTCGCTTTTACGAGATGTTAGTTCGCGATTAGGTTGGGAACCGAAACCTGGTGAACATCATTTAAATACTATTCTGAGACCTTGTATTTTTGAGAAAATGGTTTTTTTGGATGATGAGGAGATTATTGAAGAAGCTAAGAAGAAATTTGAGCTACACCTTTCGGGGAAAAATTTTCTTATGCCGGATTTGAGAAGTACAGTTTATAAAGCGGTTCTTGCGAACGGCAATGAAGATACTTTCGAAACAATGTTGAGGCTGTACCGAGAAGCAGATTTGCAAGAGGAGAAATTAAGGATTTTAAATGCTATGGCGACAGTGAAAAAAGAGGCTTTAATATGGAGAGTATTGAATTTTATTATTAGTGATGAAGTTCTGGCTGGAGATGCTGTTTATGCCTTTTCTTCAGTAACAAAACATTATGAAGGTCGTTTCCTAATCTGGGACTTCTTTAAGGAGAAGTGGAATTTATTTTTAGAGAGGTATCAGGGAGGAATTTTGCTGTCGAGGCTTGTTAAAGATGTGACTGAGAAGTTTGTTGATGAAGGTATGGCGAGGGAAATTGAAGAGTTTTTTGAACATAAACCAAAAGATAGTATTGAAAGAGCGATTTTGCAGGGCGTGGAAAGCGTTAGATTAAATTCATCCTGGCTTAATCGAGATAAAGAGGCAATAAAGAAGTTTCTGAGTTCTCAGTCTTAAAATACTGGTTTAATATAACATTGTTATTTGATATTGTTTTTAAAATATAATTAACAAAAAACAATTGAAAACAAAAAAAAATCTTATTTCTTCAAAACAATTGACTATTGCGCCATGTTAATGTTAAAAGGAATTAAAGTTCTCTTTAAATAATGTTAAAAATCAACATATTATTAGTCAGTTTTATAACGTTTTTTTGCTGATGACTTATAACGATTGAGTGTAAATTAAACTTATTATTCAGTCTTTTTTTAATGTTTTTTTTTTATGGGTGACGACTTATAACAAGTATTACGTCAGGATAATGTTAAAAGGGATCAAAAGGTCCTTAATTAAAGTTTTCTTTTTTTCTTTTAACTTTTATTATTTTAGTCCTTTCTTTAATGTTTTTTTTTAATATTGCCTAATGAAATTCTCATAAATAATTGAGTATTACTTAAGATAATGTTAAGAGGGAACAAAAGGTCCTTGTTCAAACTAAGACTTTTATTTTATCCTTTTTCAATGTTTTTTTTTGCGGGTGACGGCTTAAAACAAGTGAGTGTTGATTTCAATCTTCTTAGAAAACAATTGAGTATTGCGTGACAAAAAAGTTAAAAGGGAACAAAAGGTCCTTATTCAAATTTTTCTTAAGTTCTTATTATTTTAGTCCTTTTTTCATTTTTTTTACGGATGACGACTTATAACAAGTGAGTATTGCCTTATAAAATTCTTAAAAATAATTGAGTGTTACTTCACGATAATGTTAAAAGGGGACAAAAGGTCCTGTGTTCAAACTAAACCTTTTATTATTTTCGCCTTTTTTCAATGTTTTTTTTTTATTCTTAAAAAACAATTGAGTATTGCGTCACAAAAAAGTTAAAAGGGAACAAAAGGTCCTTATTCAAATTTTTCTTTAAGTTCTTATTATTTTAGTCCTTTTTTCATTTTTTTTACGGATGACGACTTATAACAAGTGAGTATTGCCTTACAAAATTCTTAAAAATAATTGAGTGTTACTTCACGATAATGTTAAAAGGGGACAAAAGGTCCTGTGTTCAAACTAAACCTTTTATTATTTTCGCCTTTTTTCAATGTTTTTTTTTTATTCTTAAAAAACAATTGAGTATTGCGTCACAAAAAAGTTAAAAGGGAACAAAAGGTCCTTATTCAAATTTTTCTTTAAGTTCTTATTATTTTAGTCCTTTTTTCATTTTTTTTACGGATGACGACTTATAACAAGTGAGTATTGCCTTACAAAATTCTTAAAAATAATTGAGTGTTACTTCACGATAATGTTAAAAGGGGACAAAAGGTCCTTCTTCAAACAAAATCTGTTATTATTAGAAGTATATTCTTTAAGATGACGACTTAACGTAAATGAGTATTAGTCTAGGAAATTGTTTATAATCACAACTTAAAGGATTAATTTTATTATAAATATTCATAGATTTTAGTTATCTTTAAGTCTTGACAATTTGATAAATTTATCTATATTGAACATACCATGTTGTCGGGCTAGGGCAGCTGTTTTTTTTTGAACATTCAATGAAATTTCATTCTTTTTATAAAACAATGTGTACAATTTTTTCTTCAAACTTGTACCTTTTTTTAATTATGAATATTTTAGCGAATATAAAAATTAGCCCTTATAGCCGGATGATACTGTATAAAATTACTTTATAAAATTATTGTGTAAGTAGTTTCAATTATAAAGCAGATGTGTTTAGTTAATTTGACTGGTTTAATACATTAAAATTAATTCGATTTACTTATATAAATAATATTATGATATTTTCATTTTATGTAATAATTCATAATCCAGTCAAATTCATTTTGTTCCAGCAGGTGTCACTCTTTTAGTTAATGTTACTGGTTTAATATATTTAAAGTAATTAGAATTAGTTTTTATGTATAATCTTATGATCTTTTAATTTTATATTTAATCGTATAGTAATTAAAAGTATTTGTATAATAATATTTCAATTCTATATTTAATTATATGGTATATAATGTTATAATTATTTATGGTATAATTCAGTGGAATTAATGTTTCTGCTGGAACAAGTTAATTTTGTTTCTGAAGATGTAATTTGTTCATTTCATGTTACTGATTTAATATATTTAAAGTAATTAGAATTAGTTTTTATGAATAATCTTATATTTTAATTTTATATTTAATCGTATAGTAATTAAAAGTAATTGCATAATAATATTTAAATTCTATATTTAATTATATGGTATATAATGTTATAATTACTTATGTTATAATTCAGTGGAATTAATGTTTCTGCTGGAACAAATTAATTGTGTTCCTGCAGATGTAATTTGTTCATTTGATGTTACTGATTTAGTATATTTAAAATAATTAGAATTAGTTTTTATAAATAATTTTATGACATTTTAATTTTATGTCTAATCTTACAGTAATTGGTTATAATATAGTCAAATGAATGTTATATATATAAGTGGGCCAAAACAAAAATATAAATTTTAGAATGATCAAACCGCTTCGACGCCAAATCTTTCTCTCGTAGAAACAAATGAATGCATATTTTTTTATTCTGAAATAAAATGATTTTTAATACATTCTGGAGTATTTTGAAGTTTTATCTTTATGTACCTACGAATTAAAATAGAAAAATTTCAAAGAAACGATCTGATAACCAAAATTAAAATTAATTAAAATAGAAAAGTTTCAAAGATATCTATTATCTATTAGATACGTATTTTCTTTCTGAGTAAGTGATTGTTACCAAGCTAGGGTCGCCAGTAGATAGTTTAAAAATAAAAAACATTGTACTTAATTTTAACAACTATTGGAATATTGAAATCAAAGTCTAGGTTATAAATTTTTTTAATTCTTGAATGTCATATTGAAAGTGAATTTAAGTCGGTGGTTTTTATATTATTAATATTTAATTAATTAATGATTGGTTTGTACAATTATTTTACATGATTATAAATTCATTCAAATTTTTATAATGTCTAAAAATAAAGTATTTTTGAAGCTTTTATAACTTTAAATTCAATAAAAACGATACATTAATTTATGTCTCTAAAATTTATGCAAATAAAATATTGGGCGACTTTATAAGAAATTTTTGATAAAAATAATATCAAAAGCCATTTCCACTATATGTTCTGAAAATTGAAAATTATATTAGGTATTTTATATTATTAAATTTGAAAAAGAATTCGAATAATTGTAAGATATATTTAGAAGTTTCGGATACAATAATTTTGAACTTGACAAGATTTCATCAAATTTAAAATAAGAATGTAGGTTTTAGAAGATTTAAAGCAACAAATTTGAAAGCTTTAAACATTTTTAAATGTTTACAAAAAAATTCTTAAGTTTTGTGGGGAAGAATTTAAAATAATTTGTAAATTGAAAATAATTATTTGATTTAAGGTGTGTTGTTAATTTTGTAAATATTTAGGAAAAATTCGAATCATTTAAAAAATTATTTAAAAGCTTTTGAACAGTTTTAAAAATAATAATTTGAAAATATTTTCAAAAAACTCGAAACAAAACGTGGCTTTTTGAAGGTTTCCAAAATTCTCGACAACGGATCCCGAAAATGTAATACACGGTCGAGCGCCCACCCTGCCTTTAAATTTCCCGTTCATTTCCGGGTCAAGTGGCCTTCCTGAACATAGTTCAACGTTATTAAATACACCCAGAAATTTCTTCTAAACAATAAAGGAATACCTTTTAAGGTTAAAGTTCCATCGTTTGAGAATGAAGTTTGAAAACAGATCCTTTAACGATTAAAGTGCGAGTCGTTTAACAAATAAAATGGGACGTGATCTTACCGTAAAATAATTTACAAGCATTTATTCGTGCCAGGTTGCAAGATTCCACGCATGCGTGGTATCGCATAGCCGCGCTTTTAAAATGCATACTTTTAGCGTTAATCTAAGAATCGTTTCACGGTAAAAGTGGTTGTCTTCTAAAGATGAAAAGGCGTGACTGTAGGATTTAGTCGGCATCATTTCAGCATCAAGCTAGATCGTTTAAGAGTGAAACACATATGCTTTTAAAGTATCCTACTTTAACGATTAAAGGACCAACTTTATTGTTTAGAGGAAATTTCTGAGTGTACAAAGATAAAGAAACATAACGGGAGTAAAACAAAACAATGAAAAACTTTCGAAATTTCCATTTATTAAAATTCGTTGTGAAAGTTTACCGTCAACCAGTAAACGTAAAATTCTAACATTGTAAAAACTTCGTACAAAAACTTATTTTAATGACATTCTACTAGCGCGTAATCGGAGTAAACTCCAACGTCACTAAAAAACGATATGTTCATCAGAACAAGAATAATCCCTGTCGTGAGTATACAGTCTACGTGCTTTATTAAATATACGCACGACTTACCAAAGTTCGGTATGTAAAAGTTACTTCGTTCGTAATATACAAATTATTTCGCTATCACTAAGAGTAGATGGCTCTGAATCGTTTTTATAAACCCTATATAAACCATAAATAGCCAATTCTAAAAAGGCGCATTAATTCAGAACAGTTTTAAACAGCACTGCTAATTGTACTTATAATAAAATACCGAATCTAAAAATTTCCCTAATGCACCAACAATCGAGATTCGTGTTAATGATTTCAGAGCCACATTGGGGTTAATATCATAAATATTGTTCTAAAGTCGAAGACATTGGATGAAAAAGGATTAAAAGCTGCCAAAGTTGAAATTCAAGACTAATCCATTTTTCACTCAGATCTTCTGAATATACGCAATGACGCTTCTATCTCGGCATTTTCTATGCCGATGGTGTGGAAGCTACGTAAGAAAAACGTAGAAGAGTGACTTCTCCCTATAAACGGTTAGATTTAATATTATGAATTTTTGGAATGTCCTTTTGTACGATGTCAACACTTCGTCGTACCTAACGCGAGCATAAATTATAAAAATGATCACACTTCATTTTAGTATAAACAACCACAAAAATAACGTCGTGATAAATTTTTCAGTGGATTCAAGTCGTTAAGGCTAGTATCTAAAATTTGATGAAAATAGTCGCGATTATTAAGGCAGGCAACCATTTCAAAACAACGCGACATTCTGCAGCTGCCGATTGTAGTCCCGGATAATTAATATCTGGAGTAGAAATTTCTATAACAGAAGAAAATATCATTGTAATTTGTTTTTACATTTTCATAATTGCTCAAGTTTCACGATGCACAATTATTATTTTTTTTAAATCTGAAACGTTACGTTAATTTTGAAACATTTTCAGTTTGTAAGAGTCAAAATAAAACTAGACTGCAATATAAAGTATATAAATTAATCTTTAAATTTATTACAAATTATGATGATTAAGTAATAGGGTATCTAACCAATTTCCAAAATATCCGCCGATATTAGAGTTTAAAATCAAAACTTGTCAGACAAAAATGATTGAGAAAAATTAAAATAATATGTATATAGGGGAAAAGGGATCTTAGCAGAAATATTAGTGAAATCGCTTTTCCTCTGCAAGGAATGGTTTTTTCCATTTCCATAAAAAAATCAGCGCTTAAACTTGGTAAAAACGATATATAAGAGTTTATTGGACTGATTTTAAAGTATCTATATAATTATTAATTCACATTTATTATTTACGTTTATCCACTTTTGTTTGGTGGAAATTGACATTTTTGTGGTTAATCCCCTTTTTGAAAAACAAGTACAATTCTTTAACAATTAAAAAGCTTAACTGAAAATCATCGTAAGATTAAACAGATTTAGTCTTGTTCAACTTCTAATATCTTCATTTAATTTATGTTTACTCTTAGGGAGCATTCACATATTACGTAACATTAAAAAAAGGGGAGGGGGTTGTGTTTTGTTAGCGTATGCTGTGGGGGGGGGGGCATTAAATAAGTATGTTAATAACAGTTTGCTACCACACTATAATTTATGAACATTCTTACATTTTTAAAAAGAGAAAGAATTAAATTAAGGGCGAAAACTTATTTTGAAGAATTGAAATTTTTAAGCTTTTTAATAAATTACATTTTTTCATGATTTCTGGGAAAATTGTTAATGGCTTAGGTTTTAATTGAGTTATTCAGAAGTTTTTAAACGATTAAAAAATAATGTATACTTTTAAATGTGTTTTATGAATTTTGTAAGGTTTCACGGAAATGAAAAAGTGCAGGTTCCTAGAAAAAATTTAAATGATTTTTTACTTTCAAAAATGAACTTTAAGAGCAAATTAGGGTTTTTAAATATTTCAAATGATTTCCTGAATAACATTTCGAAAAGTGAATAAGAGGTTTTAAAGCAAACTGTTTCAATTTGGCAAGATTTAAAAATAAACAAATAAATAATAAAAATGATGTATATATACGTTTAATTTCCAAGTTTAATTAATGTATTATATGGTTATTAGACAGTTGGATATCATCCTTAATCCAAACGATTGCAGGTGAAGGATCTTTCACGTGGCATTCCAGGTCCATTATTTATTAATAATAATATTATAAATAAGTAATTTAAAAAATTCAGCTTGAATTTAAGTTTTTAAAAACTTTCAACAAATAGTTATTTGAAATTTTTATATGGTATTATTATTGTGTATTCTTTATGGTATTGAAAAAAAGGTTTCAATTGATGAATTCCAATTAGTACTTACATTAAGTAACTTCGATATTTGCATCAATTAAAAAAATATTGAAAAAGCATTCTATGTTGCATCAAAATAATGGTTCATTTGTTTCTAAACAATACTTACTCAAAAAAAAAAACCTTTATTATGTTATTAAACATAATACAAAGAACGTTACGTAACGGCTTTCATATTGGGGCGGGGGGGGGGGGGGCAAAGGAAATGTTAAACGGGAATAACGTGACGTAATATGTGAACGCTCCCTTAATAGACCTAAAAGGTTTTAATATTCTAAATTGTTGAATTTCAAACATCAGTTTTCATTTTCCATTTCCAAAATTGTATTTCAAAAGTTTTGAATTTGAAAATCAACGACTGGTAATAAACTGCGAAATTAAAATCATGCATTGAAAACTGAATCATTTCATACTTGACAAACTGAATATAACAATATAATATAACAAAACAATATAACAATAATAACAAACTGAAATGAAATGTTTAACTTGAACTCATAAAAAATGCATAATTTCATGTAAATGAATTTTTACTACAATGTAAAAACAAAATTATCTATAAAAACAATAAATTTCCGATCCAGTGGCCATCCTTGAGGTGCTGGTACCGTGCCGAACACCTGGTTTAAATAAATTATAATTGAAAATATTCTTCAGTTGAACATACCTTAAAACAGCTGCAACAACCAAAGATAAAGCTACCAGAGGTCCTGAAGACATAGGAATAACGCCAGTTGCATAATGAGCTTGGCCGCAAGCAGGCGGGCAAACAGGAATAATGGTTTCTGCACAAACAAATACGGGAAAAACTAAGACATGCTGCCTACGAAATTATTAAAAAAAGCTGCAAATGCAACTTGGACAGTATTCAAAAAAATATCTATAGTTTTTAAGTAATAATGAGAATAAATGAAAATGTAAGTATAATTAAAATCTCATGCCAATTTGCAAGTACAATTTACTTATGATAATTTATAAATTCTGCAAAACCATTCTTTTTTCGTCTATATATAAACATTCCATAATATTTGCACAATCACACCTACAGAATCTAGGAAGTGATAAAAATGTTGAAAAAGTTCGGAAATGGAATACAACAGTTTTGGATTTCACTTGAATAGGAAACATTAACACTAGAATATATAATGATTTAGTAAGTATCAACAACATTTTAATCCTGGGAAATATTTTTCTTACCAAAAAGCTCAACTCTGGTCTCGGCCGTTCCAAGTTTATTGGATGCTTTGCAGACATACTGTCCATATTGCCTCTTTTCAATCGTAATTACTCTAATTGTCGTGTCAGTATATTCGTCCGCAGTGGCGAAATGAGATATACTATAATGTTGGTTATTAGAGAGTTGGATATCATCCTTAATCCAAACGATTGCAGGTGGAGGATAAGCTTCCACGTGGCATTCCAGGTCCATATCATACTGCAAAGCTTGTCCGAGTCGTGGTCGTGGTGCGGTGATTACAGGGGCGAATTCAACTTCAACATTAATGTTACGCCTTGCTCCACGACCGACACCGTTTTCAGCTACACAGTAATACGTGCCACGATCATCCTTTTTAATCGACGCTATTTTCAGCGTATTGCCTCTGTAAATAAGATTGTTTGGAGTTACGGAAAATATTTCAACATTAGAATAAAATTATTATTTCGGACACACCTTTTTTAGGTCGACTAAATTCGTGTATTTTCCCGGTCTGACAAAAAAAAAAAGGTTTTCCACGTTGTGAGTAATTTTAATCCTAAAGCTAATGACAAAGCTAATGAAAAAGTTGTCGAACGTTTTCTTTGAAGTGTGGTATAATTTGAATTAATAAATAGGTGGGACATTCCATTTCATATTTGCGTACTACCCAAAACACATATGTAGCGTGAATCGAAGACGCCGACCTTACAGCACCAAAAGTAGGATCATCAAATGAGCCTATTCAGGATGTCCGTTTTAATAAAGAAATAAATTCCAGGTTCGCAACCATTTTTCAAAAAATGGAACTCTAATTTTTAACTTTTATTTCAAATGTTCAATAATTAACAAGTATAAAATGGAAGGTCAATGAAATTTAAAATTTTCAAAATTATATTATTTTAAGGAGTTTTAAGATAGAAAAAAAGTTATTAAATTCTTAACTGCACACTTCTTAAATTATAAGTCAAACTATTTTCAGTTTAAATAGTTTAAACATCTTTGAAAAGTTTCAAAATCTTGAGAAATCTAAAAGTTGTTTAAAATTTTTCCAAATTTCAAATTTTGTTCAAATTTCTCTCAGAACTTCTATATTTCTTTTCAAATGAAATGCATTTTTCCTACAATTTTGAGAAACCCTGTGAATTAAAAAAAATCACTTAAAAATTTGTATATAAATAACAATTGAACATTTATATAATTTTAAGAGATATTTAGAAGTTTGGAAATATTAAACATTAATTTAAAACTTGAAATGATTACAAATAATTTAAACGAAGTGTGCTCCTACCGATAAAATTCGGCTAGTACCGAAATTTCGGTGCAAAAATATCAAAATTGTAAGGCTTCAAAGAATAAAAACATTTTTTGCGATTCCTAGGGAAATTGAAAATGATTTTTAATTTTGCAATCACCTTTCACACAAGTATCGAACAGTATTTTATAGCACAAAGACGAAAAAAGTGGTATACAATAAGTTAAAAGAGAATATTTCGAAAGATTTAATAACATATTTATCAATTTTACCGTAATTTTTGTTACAAAATCCTGCAAATTTAAAAACATTTCCTTAAAATCTTCCAGCTTGTTGTTAAACAATGTTATAAATCTGTTAAGGCATTTTAAATATTATTAAAAAATAATTTTTTGAAGTGAAAAATAATTTTCAATTTTCCTGGGAATCTCAAAATAATGTTTTTATTCTTTTGAAGCTTTTTACAATTCATAAAAAGCTTCTAAGCTTCTTGCTTGAAATCTGCGAATATCTACATTTTGTTTTAAATTAGGCTTTGGCTACTTGCATCGAAATTTCGGTCTGAATAGCCGAATTTTGTCGGTACACACACTTCGTTGAAATTATTTTAAATAAGTTAATGTTTTAAATTAATTTTGATTATTTTCAAATTTTCTAAATGTATCTCTTAAAATTTTCCACAATTTTATACAAATAATAAGTATTGAATTCTTATTTATGTATAAAAATTCAACAATTTCACTTACAAATAAAACATTTTTTAAATGCAACTATTAAAATTGTACACTTTCTGATTTCGCAATACACACTTTTAAATCCCGAATATTTAAAGTGTGCCGAATAAAGCAACATATAAGGCGCTGGATTCATTTTTGAAGATAAAAGCTTCACAATAAATTACAGGAAACGGAAAAAAATGAAATTACCTGTAAATAGATCCTCCTGTGGGCAAAATGGCATTGTTTTCTCTTCGCCATGAAACCCTTGGAGGAGGGAATCCACCTGCGTAGCATTCCAAGGCGATGGTTTGACCTTCACTGACAACTACAGCCCTAGTAGAATTATCACTAATAATTGGCGGTCGACGAACTTGTAACTCGACTTCTGCTGAGATTCGATTATTCAAAGAAATCAAGACTTGACACTGATAGTGTCCAGCATCTGTCTCCTGGATATCCTTAATCTACCAAAATTGCAATTCATAGTGAGTGTTTTTTTTATTGTTCTGTATTATCTAAGACTTTAATGACAAATTTCATAATATTTTTAATGTAAATATGATTAAGTAAATAAATTTAAGTTAGGGGCAAATTTTTATAAATCTTTGAATCTTTTGCGAAATCTTTGAACGTGTGACAGAATATATGCAAAGTTAAACACTATCTTCGCAAATAGACATAAAAATTCAAAATAGCTCTAATGGATCCAAAATCAGTTTATTCATAAATTCTGAACAATAATCAACGGTGTAATAGAAATTTGCAGTTCACAAAAAAAACAAGTTTGCTCCGATGTAATCGCTAACTTGAGATGCTTTTGAATGATTGCGTTATCAGGAAATATATGATTCAGATATCACCCAATTATTTATTTTTAGACATAAGCATAATAAAACTATAATGTTTAGTAATTTTATTCAAATAGTAATAAGCAAACAAAAAAATGGTGGGGGTCAGCATAATTTGAAAAATCAGTTTATTTACCTGTAAGCTGTAAGTGGAAGAAGCTGTGTCATATCTGAGAGCAAACCTGCTGTCTCGAACAATCAAACTTGTGCCAGTAGAAAGTGGCAGTTGGTCGTGCCCTCCACCATTCCTATTTATTTTAATCCACAAAACGGGATATTCATTCCCATATTGTACTGAACATTGGAATTCTACAGATCCTCCAATATCCTTGATCTGTTCCTGAGATATGTAGGATATCGTGGGAGTTCTTTGGCAAGTTACTGAAAATCAATTGCAAAAAATATGACTTTAATTAATTATATATTATAATTGATATTCCCCACATTTTAAATGAAAACTAAACGTCGAGGCCCCTCACTTCTTTTAATTGCAACTCGCAAAAGAAAATCTCTAAATTGTTTAATAAAAAGGATCTAAAAGCTAGAGGTCTTCCAAATTCAACATCGACTTTCAACTGTTCTCAGAAAGCGGTCGACGGTAGGAAAAATCTGAAAAAAATCACAGATATTCTTTACTGGGATACGTGTTTCAAAATTCGAAATATTCAATAATTTAATTTTTACGGAAATTTATTTACAAATACTTTATCTTGAAAACAAATGAAGATAGGAAGCCGTTTAATGGCTCCAAATATGAGGTTTTGTGATGCGAGTACAGTGTAATAATTAAATTTATGATAAAATCATTGTTACGCAAGAAATATAATTTTCTTTAGTTCTCACATTAATAAGTGCTAGTACGTGGGTGACACAGAGGGTCAAGTGGTAGAAAAAAATACCCGCATCATAAAATAAATATCCGTAAAAAGTAAATTATTGAATTTTTCAGATTTTGAAAAATGTATTGCATTAAAGAATATCTGTGAATATTTTCAGATTTGTCCTAATATCGACCGTTGTCTCGGGATAGGTTAAAGTTGACGCTTGAAAAAGGAGCCCTAAAAACCCCTGTTTTTTTGGATTTTATGCCGTCCAGCTATTGACAATAATTGTTTAGGATAAAAGTGATCTTATACACCGTGACTTTTTATTTTTCGTTTTATTTAATGACCTCATCTATTAGAGGTTGTCATTCACATCTTAAAAAATGCGTAGGAAGAAATTATCTCATTGAAATGAACAACTCGCTAATAAGGTACTCCCGAGAATAATTAAAAAGAAAAACATTTGACATTCCATGGTTTGCTATTGCTGTGAGAGTACAATCACGCCCTTTAGTTTTGCTAAAAAACAGCCAAGCTATTTTTAAATATTTTTTTAAACCAAATTTAAGAACATCAGCTTTTTACCAGATATAACATAGGTGCATCAACTTTTGTATTACATGTAGAATTTATTCGAGGTTTGATTTAAAAATAGGTTAAAATATAACCTAAATTTTAAATCACTGAGTAAAACATTTTGAAAGGTTATATTAACTATAAGAGGTTTTGTTGATATTGAATTCAAACTCAAATTTTTTCACCGAATTATTTTTTTTTTCTTCACTTGAGTCTACTAGAATTACATCTTTGTTAGATACTTGGGGCCTATGTCTGTTTTAAATTAATTCTGTATTCTAAATGAAAAATTGATTAAACTCAATACTAGTGTTAGAAAAACAACATTTTAGACAAAAAGTATTGCAACTAGCCAATTTTTTACTCCGAATGCAAACTTGATTCAAAACGAGCAGGCTAACAAAGACAATGCGTGGTTCCAACACCCTTAAGGCCACGTGACCAGATTCCTACCTTACCGACACTTCGTGCGAAAATAATTTGTGAAACAAAAAAAGTCGTAACTTATTTTCATAGCGAGGTGAAAATTTAGGATAATAAATAAGAAGCACTAAGAAAGGTGTGCCTGGTCCTAAATGGTAATAGTTCTGAAAATAACAACAAAAAATGATGAGAAAAAAAACATTTTCCATAATTATGAAAATTTGGGACCACGCCCACTTTTCTTATTGTTTCTTATTTAATATCCCAAATTTTCAAATCATATCGTCATATCGAGTTAAAAATTTGAGAAAATAAATACGAAGCACAAAGAAAAGTTTGCCTGGTCCTAAATTTTTACAAAACATAACATGTTTTTTGTTACTTTTTTCATCATTATACAAATTTAGGTCCAAACAAACGTTTCTTAGCACTTATTTAATTTCTCAACTTTTCAACTCGATATTACGTTTCGTGTAAACACAAGTTGGACTTGAAAAAAAATATCAATTTTTCTTCTAAAGTTACGCTTCAACGGCCTGAAAAGGGCCAATTAAAAGTTAAACTCATGTCTCATGAAAGAAAAAAAACATTATCTTTTACGAAGAAACAGTTTAAAAGTAACGAAAAAATATTATGTCAACCATGATTTATTAAAATTCGACGATTTTTTCAAAATTAGCAACAAGCAGCACTTACCAACTTCTTGTTTAATATTTCAATTTAAAAAAAGATGGCTACTTCATTTTTTGAAAGGAGATGTGTTTTGCACTTCAAATATGAGAACAAATAGTGAGAAGCCTGATGAAAATGCTCATCATAGCGTTGTTAAGCAAAAACATGAAATGTTAGTTCTTTTTTACTCAAAATGACCGTGTATACACCTGATTCGGAAACTACTAGTTCTAGCGACCCAGTTTTTTTGCATGAAGCTGTTTTTTACGTGTCTAATGTGAGGAAAAATAATTTGTCGCAACGGGATTGAAAGTTTTCATACAAAACGTGTCTGCAAGTTCATAGGCCCAATGTTAAAAAAAAATATTCACAAATTTACCTCAAAAACAATATACGGGATTGAAAATTTTCAATAAAAGCTGAAAAATCTTAAGCGTACCCGTTTATACGAAACCATCATATGAGGGCGCTTGCCGCCCGCTTCACAAACTGATCTTTCCATTCAAATCAATGCTTCTTGTTTGAATTGAAATCATTAGTCATATTATTCTGATTCTGGAAATCCCAGAAGAACTCAGTTTTTCAGAGATTTTGTTTTCGGCACCACAACTACGCTTCGGCTCTCAATTTTAAATCTTAAAATTGCTCAACTCTCCACACTTACGTGTTCAAATTAAAACATCCGTTCAATTTTATTTTGAGGCTTTCATTTTTTTTAAATCACATGATTTTGGTAGATTTTATTTTAAATGATTAAACTTCGTAACGATTACGGCTTTCAATTTTATTTTGAAAGTTTTTAAAATTCACAGTTTTTAATCACGCACTCTGAAACTTCAAATATGACTAAAATTATTCTAGTTTACATACATTCCATAAAAATAATTGTAGAATTTTATTTAAACTTACTTGCAGATGCGTCTCACCTGACAAACAGTTTTTAATATAATTACTTACATAAAAACGTTAGTAATTGTTCAAATGGAATCTGAATTAAACATCAGAGCACATGAAAAATTGGGAATAATATTTTACTAAATATTCTACAGAGAATGGAAAATTCCACTCTGAAACAATGACGAGTAAATTATCCCGCCCTAAATTTGAAACAAAAAATATTATAAATACTTAATTGAAACCCTAAAACATTAATGCAAGTTACTTCAAATACTTTGAATCACAGTAGATGAAAGATAACTTTCAAGAACACATTTGAAAAATACCAATCGCTTCAAAATAATTATCTAAAATAAAAAGTTCTTATGTTCTATTTTGCCGTTAGGACTCTGATGAAAGAGATTCTGACTTAATCGAGGTTCTTCAGTTTCTCATTTAATTCGTTTTAAAAATTCAGACAATATTAATAAAAATCCAAAACTAGACGAGCTTCCTAATTTTCACTATGTATGAAAGTAAATCATTTACCTATTTGCAGTAACGTGAACGCCAGAGTCACGCCAAGTGACTTCATCGTGACACACCCAAGGATGAGCAAACAACGCTTAAGAACACTTCACGTTATTTTTTAAGGCATAAGGCACCGCCGAATGGAGAAAGTCTTGATTAGCCGAGTTTCAGCAAAAGGTCTTCGTTTTTCGCCGCGATAATTCCACAAGGGAATTCCGACGAAAAATCCACTTGTATTCAAACAACGCAGGTTGCGTTATTACACAGGTGTCTCGATAAATATGGAGGCGGACGACGCTACCTATGTATAAATAGAATAGAAGGAAGGAAAAAGGATGAATGGGAGGTAAGAGGATATCACAAAATCCTGCCAAACCGACAGAGCCACTTTCTAGTACGCACGCGCAGGTATTTGAGGTTGAGTGGGAGAAATCCAAGATGTCTGCATGCCGAGGGCCGGTTATATCTTCCCTCTACGGTTATATTACTATGGTTGTTTCCGACATTAATGCACAGGTATAAAGCCGGCAATGCCCACAAGCTTAAAAGACTGGCACCTGGCTAGAGTTGGAAAATTCTCGGTAACAAAGATTTGGAGAAGGTAACGGAGAACGTTACCGTATGTTACCGAGAATGCG
>JAAAKG020013245.1:0-20841 GCA_010014905.2 Druon quercuslanigerum | reverse complement strand
TACTGTATTGGATGGTGCCGATGGTTATACCAGGTGCCGATGTTTATGGGAGATTTTACCAATTTCTATACAATCGATTTGGTACCTTAAGTGTAGGTCCGTGGTCTAAACCTGTTAATTGCTTATGTCGTCCTATGGGAAATCCGTGTTTTTTCTCACATCTGCTCAGTTTCTTCATAGAATAGGACAGTGAGACGTATGTGACTGTATGGTCTACATATCGCTGTAACAAGGAAGGTGGGCGATGCTTTTCGATTACTGACACTCAGAAATTTTTTGCAATAAACTATTTGAAAGTCTTGCAATCATATCTAGGTTCAGCATGCGATAAAAAAATTTTGACATTTAAAACTTACCCGCAGCTTGAAAAACAATGCAAAAAAATGCGAGCCTAGAAAAAATAATAGAAAATCAACGGTATAACATATCAGATATCAGGTTTACACCGCTGGACCTCTTGTAGATAACATATACATAGCTTTCACTGGTCAGATAGCGTTCAATTATAATACAAATGTTATAAAACTAACGTGTGTAATTTTTTTTAGTAAATAAACCAAAAACCAATTTACAATTTAAGAAAATATTGCAAATTGAAAAAATAACAACGCTTTTCCTTCTCCGTGTAAATTTTCTGAAATATCAGTTAACAGGTTTAGACCGTAGACCTTTTAATTAAACTGTATATAAGCGAGGTAAAGTGTTTTTACTATTAAAAATAATTGACTCAAGATCAGAACTTTAGTACCTGCGAATATGGATTAAGGATGCAATCAATTAACTGATTAATATTAAATAATATTTAAAAAGTAGGTTTAATTCATAATGGGTTCTAAGGCCCTGTTCCTAATTGAATTCTAAGTTTAAGATTAGAATGAATTTTAATATGAAAAGAAATTTTGGAATAGGCCGCAAAGCAGTGATTTGGTAGGTTTTCTCTCGTTTTCCGAAATCTCAGTGAAATTTCTGCTTGTGATTAAAAATAAGCATGTTGACAAGAAACTTATGTAAGATTAGTAATGCTTTGCGTTATGAAGAGTGATCTAAATTGAATGAAAAATCAATAAATACGATTTTAATTATTAAAAGTAACATACAGCATAACGTTTATGAATTTTATTCTATCAGTAAGTATGTCTTTTTCCTTATGAAAGTTTACTTACTCAGTAAAAGAACGAATATCGATCTTCCCGACATCTTAAAAATTAGAGTTTAAGACAATCTTTTTATGCAGAAATAGAAATTTTTTAAAGAAAAAATTTCATGAATAAACTATATTTAGCAAAGGAACTGAACACTTAGAAAATGATAATAGTTGTAGTTACAATAGCTTTAAATAGTATTTGGTTACACGTGTCGAGTAAGTTATCAATGTTCGGCGCAAATAAAAATAATTTTCAAATTTCACAATGTATACACAAAAAAGAGTGAATATTTCGTTACATGCATGTGAAAGAAACCTCCCTGTTTTTTGATTTAATCCCTCGTTTTAGTATGCATACTTACACAGCTAACAGCACATAGCTTTTAAAAATATTTTGAAACCACTACAGGAAATGAATGAATTCAAGGAATCCAAGCAATTCACAGAATTTAAGCAATTCATGGAATTCAAGGAATTCACAGAATTCAAGTAATCCGCAGAATTTGAAGAATTCTAGTACAACGGACGACTGCCCCGTATAATCAGTTTTACTATTGCACGCGGGACTCTGCGTTGACGCACTCAGGGCGAGTCGGCAACGACCTCTCTGGAAACAGTTGAACGTTAGACGTTCACAAATTTGTACAAGTAAGTGAGTTTGAAAAGCTACTTTGATCCATATTGAATAGCACATGATTTTTTCAAGCAAAGAGTATGAGAATAACTTATATCTTTAACATTTGTTTATAATGATAAAATTGTATAAGCAACACATTCTTTGCCTCACTCGTATGCCCAAACTTGTATTTAAGCTGATTTCAAATATATCTGAGGGTTATGTATTTTATATTTTTCGAAGAAATTAACCTTTACACATTTGTTAAAAAAAACTAAACTATAAACTGTAAAAACTCATGATATCGTTCCTTGCGCATGTTAGTCATGTAATGATCTTTATTTGTAAAAAAATAAGGCGGATAAACATATTTAGTCAAATTCCCGTTGGTTCATAGAGAGAACAGATAAAATTATATATAATTTATCTTATTAATGACTGTCCAAAGTCAATAATTATGCATTTAACTTTTTTTTAAATTTCTATATACTCTTGCTATTAAAAAATTTACTATTTTCGAATCTGTAATTGTTTGTGCTTTTAATATCAGCAAATAAAAAGCAAGAAAGATGAATCTGCACTTTACCTCTCTTATATTCACAGAGATAAAGCAATTTGTATTTTTAGCCTATTTTTCATTTTTAAGAAACTGAAATGACATTGTTTCGAAAAAATTTTAATCTGTTAAGCAATCTGATTCTTTTCTTTAACCTATCGATTTTTTCTCTTTTTCATTTCCACAGTTTTTTTTGAAATTAACTTTTACAGCTTTAAATAAATTCATATATTTTTACAAAATTATAATAATTATTAATAGAATTACTAAATTATACATTAAATAAAATAAATAAATAAGAAAATTTTTTCGTCGGAACAGTTAATTTCATCTCTCTTTTAACTAGAAACTAAGTGTATATCTTATGTATTCACTATGTTTCGTATCCTTTAAATGAGCTGTATTTTAATTTACTATGATTTTGTATTTCAGCAGAAATAAGGAATTTCAAACTCAGTCAAGTTCATTAGTTTTTAGATCGTAAATTCTGAAATAATCATTGGTTTCTGTTAAGTATGTATATGTAGCTAGGTAAATGTTCTTCAACTGTAAGGATGTCAAATCTGTTATTTATGAATTTATCACTTAGACATGATTCTCGTGCCATCACTAAGGATTATGACTTCAAATCTTCACTGACGGTTTTCCAAAGTTTGACCCTTCGCCGAGCCTGAGTAGAGCAGGCTTATCTCCGTTTCAACCAATCATGAGCGACTGTTGTAATTTTCGACACACCCTCTGTACGAACCTTCACCCCTCGCTGCCTACCGTTAGAAAACAACAGGCAGATACTTTTACGCTTCCGAACAAGAAACACCTTACATCTAGAGGACAAACTTCTCCTTGTATTTTGATTGAATAAATGTGGTATTTCGTGATTAATAGCGATATAACTCATTTCGACAATCGCACAAAAACATTGTGGTTCTTTGAGTCGAGGATATTCTAACGGGCGTGTTTTATAATCGCATAATTCCGTGCAGAACATTGACTTTATCGGATTTCAATGAGAAAATTTCATAGTGAATTTCATAGTGAAAGGGAATGTCAACTTTAGTAGATTTAGTACAGTTGTAAAGTGACAACCACGTTTCAAAAATAACTTAATTTGCTTAAATGAGTGCAAGTAAAATCCATAAAAGAAATTCAACGTATCAGTAAAGTTTCAAGCTCCACTTTCAAAACTCATCATTCCAAAGATGAGTACTGGATAGTAACCGAAACTGAAGAGCAAGCTAGCACCAAAGAGAAAGTTTGAAGTTCTAAGCTCACCTTCTTTTTATCAACTTTCATCGAGAACGTTAACCTTCCAAAAGACGTGACTTCTGCAAGGAAACCATCTCTTTAGAAAGATTTCTAAAACCAGACCTTATATCAAGTAACGGTACTTTCTCAGAGTCTGGACAACCGCAACACCCTTCGCCTGGAGTCATCGCGAGTCAACTCACCGTTCTAAGTAAGTCTAGAGAGTTTCCAATTTCATTTAAAACTTTTGAACTCCACTCTCGATAATAAGTTAATCTCGACGCAGACATTTGATCTTTATATTGAGTATGTCTTCCTTGTAATCATAGCTGATTCGCTCACAAAATTAAAGAAGCTTCGCGGTTTAATCAAACGCCAATTAACCTCCTTTAACTGGGTTAAATTTAAAGATGATTAGAATAAAATTAAAGATTTACCTCAAACGGAAGAAAAGGAGGCAACGAACGAGTCAGAAAGGTTTTCGTTTGAAACGCGTTTTTATAGTATCAGCGGAACAGCTAAAAAATTTCAGAAAAATATTTGAATAGAATCCACATCTTCCACTCCTTCGGGTTGTAATTCGGGTAGAAACATAACTGCCTCGTCTCGCAAAAATTCATTTTGCCCTCGTCACGCTTTGTACTTCCCACGCTCGAAACGCCGACTTTTCACGGTTCTTATAACACTTTGCTCAACTTTCGCGATGCTCTCAAATCAATGTGTCATGATAGTAATGAAATTCCAATATTGCATCAATTTTATTATCTTAAGGCCTGTATCGAGTATGAAGCAGCGTAAGTCTATATTTCGCTCGAAACAAGAACGAAAATTACCCTGTCGCTTGAGAGCGATTTCTAACATTAGTTCAAAGAAAGAATTGGCCTGCAAAGCATATTATGAAAATACCACTGAAAGAGAAGCTTCAGGTAGATATTGCGTCAAACTTCCTTTCCATATACTCGAAAGAAGTTTCAAAAAAGATCGTGCCCTCAAGGAGCAAGCATCCAACGTTATTTTAAAGAGTCACGCATAAGGTCAATTTCAAAGAATTAACCCAACAATTAGGGCGATTATCTTCTGCATCACGCGTTCTTCAAGACATGCAGTCTTACTACAAAGACAAGAGTCGTTTTCGATGGCTCCGCCGACTTACTGCCGTCATTAAAAAAATGTACAGGCAGATTTTAATTTCAGAAGAAGATTGAAACGTATTGCCTAAATATAGTAATATTTGGCACTGCATGCGCTTCTTTCCTTGCAATCCGCACCCTAAATCAACCAGCGAAAGATAAACGCCAGTCCTTTCCTATCGATTCCACCGTTTTACAGAGAGATTTCTACGTTGATGATCTCTTAAAAGCTGCGTCAACCTATCAAGGGGCAGTTCAAATTTTAAATGATTTAATTGATGTTTCAAATAGCAGAGTTATAAATATACGAAACAAAGAATCTAATTATCCTCAATTAATGAAATTTTTTCGGATGATCGCTGAATAGCTGTCATACATTTGCACCCCTCGAAAAATATAAAAACTTTAGGAATTCACTGGCGTGCTGCAGCTTATTTAATCATGTATACAATCAATGTGGTGTTTGATCCATTGGGACTCCTCGGTCTACTCATAGTGATAGCAAAGACAATGATCCAACAGCTTTAGAAACTCGAACTCACATGGGACACTCTGGTTCCAGAGGAGTCTTAGGATTTTTGGCATAACCATGAGCGTCAGTTGCAGCTTCTGAATAATATTGAATTCAGTCGATGCGTGCTAATCCCAAGATGCAACCGAAATTCAGCTGCGTGGAATCTGCGACTCGAGCAAGAAGGCCTATGGAGCCTGTAAACCTTGATTAAAGCTCTGCGCAGCAAATCTTTTATCAAAGCTACACAGCGTCATTATCAAGGGTTTTTCATTCACGGCTTAAGAGTGGATTTATGTTCCAACGCAGGAAAAGCCTGCTGACCTAGTTTCACGTGGTCAATTCTCGGAAGAATTCCTTCGGAGCACCCTTTGGAGTCACGGCCCTTGATGGCTGAGTCATGACATAGACACCTGGCTTCAGTTATCTTTTCAAAAACACGATGTCCCAGAATCACTTTATCAACCTAAAACCTGTGCTAGCGTATTGTTTACGCTTCATAAATAATTGCAAAAACAATGATCCCACAACCAGACAAACGCCGACCTGTCCACGAGTGAATTGAATAATGCGTTTCACCTCATAATTTAAATGACGCAGTCGGAAGCTTTTCCGAATGAATTTCATTTACTTTAGAAAAATATAACAGTCGATTCCATAAGCAGTCTTTTAAAGCTAAGCTATTTTCTCGATCAAGGAATGATCAAAGCAGGTGGTAATTCGGTAAATGCTAAGGTGCCAGATTCTCATAAAAATTCTATAGTGAGTACATTGTTCGTATGCTTGCTGTAGAGCGAAACGATGATATCCGAATCGCATAAAAATAAAAACCTATAGAGGCATCGAGAGTATTTTGGCTTATTAATTTCACGCAGGAAGTGGAAAACAGCTACCGAGCAAAAGGATATCGAGATTAGAACTCTTATTGTTATAAAGGAAGATGATCTGCCATCGATGAGTGGGAAAATGGGACGAATCACCGAAGTTCATTCAGGCCAAGATGGAATAATTCGTGCAGTCACAGTTCGAAGCTCATCAGGTGTCTATAAGGAGCCTTAAAAAATATATACTCGCTTCCGATGGATAAGGATGATTAAGTCGTTTCAGGTCGCTCTTTCATTCACACATCACTCTTTCTTGTCCATGCCATCATGTTTAAGGATTGTCGAATCTACGGTCAATCTGAGTTCTCGTTCGATTTCATAGGTATTATAGCTCATTGAAAATTGTACACATATCAGGATTTGACTTGTAATTCGTATTTCCGGGAAACCCAAAATTGTTTACCTACTTTTCTTCTGCTAGCATGGTAATTTGACTATTCAAAATAAAAAATAAGAGTTTTAAGCAAAAAGTAAATTTTTCACGAAATCTTTGAATTCTCAAATAAAACCTCTAAATTTTCACAAAAATTGTCTTTGTAACAAAACAGTTGCATTTTTAGCCAAGAAA
Source organism: Druon quercuslanigerum (assembly GCA_010014905.2). NCBI lineage: Eukaryota > Metazoa > Arthropoda > Insecta > Hymenoptera > Cynipidae > Druon > Druon quercuslanigerum. The sequence continues at coordinate 14,187 of JAAAKG020013245.1, read as the reverse complement.
GATGCAATTTCTACTAAGATAGCTGAATTTTTTAATTAGAAAAAAATTTTTCTAAATAGTTTAATTTTAAACCAAAAAATATTTTAGTTAACTTATCAATACCAAAATATGAATTTTTAACCAAAAGTACATTTTCTACGAAAATAGTTAAATTATCAACACAGAAAGGTGAATACTCAACTAAGAAGGACGGCTTTTTGACAAAAATTTTGAATTTTGAAAGAAATAATCAAATTTGTAACTGACAAGATCTTCTTTAGAAGAAAGAAATTTTAAAAAATAATTAAATTGAATTAAATTATTAACAAGAATATTATATCAAGGTTACTCCAACTCTTCATTCAAAAAATTCTCTAATTTTTCCATAATAAATTTTTTATTTTCCCTGTCCAATAAGATTCCGTGACTTTCTTAAAAATTCCTGTCCGGTAGGTGCGTTTTTAGCTCAGCAGGTTTATTTGGCGCTTATAGCTAAATTAATAATTACGACTGTACAATTATTGGAATTATTACGGAAATGAATGAAGGACCTCCTTTCGTAACAGATCGTAACGAAATCTTTCCACCCCACCCTGCACCTTGATCTGTGATGTACTTTAAGTACTGCCCCTAATCTTTCCCATGTTGACTATGGCTATTTTAGTATATGATGATTTGAACGACGATTTCAATTTAGAGCTCGACGAGCGTGAAATACGTGTACGCATTTAGTTGTTGTATGAAGTTAACAATGATGCAGTCCCTGAAGGCTACGACAACGATTAATCCCGCCGCAATCAGAAGTCATACGTTATCTGAGTCGTTACTTCCCACAACACCAAAAGACGCTTGAGTCGGGAAAATCACTTAACAGACTCCGAAAGCGACAGAAATACTGACTATAAATTAATAATCAATTACAAAATGTTCTGAAACATCAGATTTAATTTGAACTTGTTTATACAATCAGAGTGGGCACACACGCCTGCACCTTTATTGGTACCGAATACGCAGAAAAAAGCGTCCGAGCCAGCTCAACAAAGAGGCATCACGCTAGTGCCTGAGTACCGATTCCAACAAAAAGGTAGCGCCCGAAAATCAAAACAGAAGGAAAAGTTTGAAGAGAATAAGCATTGAGTGCAAACCATTCATTCAACACATACAAACACATAACGCCATAACGACTTAGGGCTGATATGCTTAATGTTGCCAAGAGAAGAGAATTCTATATGGGTAATTTGCCTTACATTTTTTTTTCAAAAGGACGCTTCTAAATATTTACTTAAACTCTTTTAATTTGTATACAGATCCTTCCAGCACAGTTTATGCTTCTTAAAAGATTTAAAATCCTTCAGATTCCTTTCCACGATATTAGAAATGCACCTTTCCTGTATCATTTCAAAAGTCTCTTTTTCAAACAATTTGTACAATTCTCCTAGGCAAACTCTTAAAATTAATCATTGGTAAAATCGTACATTTATTTCTCCATCATTTCACCTGATAATTTTCTTTTGTTTTTATTAACTTTTGTAACTTTTGATTTCTTGTACATACAGTTTTTCCTTAATTATTTCTACCTTAAAGCGCACAAGAACTACTAATTAATCACTTAATGTTAATTACTGTGGATTAATCTTATACCTGACTTGATACGTATTTTATTTAGTTTATAGATTTAATTATAAGATAAATCAAGTATTTTACAGATCATTGCATGCAGGTAATGGCCTTATATTATCCTGTTCCTTGAAGAGCTATTTAGCTCTAGGAAATTTTCTAAATTAATGCCAATACAAATACGAGGCCAACAATGAAGACGAAAGGATGGAAGCTTATCGTTATCAATGTCAAAGCAAGTGGTCAAGCTACTCAGCTTGGAACAACTGCTGAGCCAGGCTACAGTCCTTACCATGAGTTTAAAGGGATCAATATGAAAATCCTTTTTAAAACCAAAGTTACATCCATAGACAGAGCTCCGAATTGGTTTCCGAAAAAGGTGAAGGAGGCAACTAAAAATTAAAAAGGATACTAGATATTCCCCTGTTTCCGGGAAACAAATGTCTCTTGTCTTAATACCCGAACACTTGTCTTACACGGCGAAAGTCAGGGGATTAAGTAACAAGAACACATCAGTCAATTATGACTGTTCCATAGAAACACCTAGGGCAGTAATTTACGTCAGAGGCGATAATAAATTTATTGGGTTAGCAAAGTTCTTTTCTAAAGACTTGATGTCAATAAAGATTAAACACCACTTAGGGAATAGGCACCATCGTATGTGAATTAGATTGGCGTACCTACTATTTAAGTTCCAGGACCCACCATCTGAGGACCGGCGAAATTCTGTAGACTGCTGCTACCTTAAAGTATGGCAATCGTTCATCAAATGTGATGCTGGTGCACATCATTTAACTGGGGGTTCTAAAAAGACCAACCCCAGGGGTGAGTCATAAGTAGATTATCCCTTAGCTCTAATTTAACTTTATTGAATAAGAATAATACACCTACATCTTGGACAGCTTGATGTCGCAAGGTAATTGAGTTAAACTTGTGTATGATATGTATTGACAAAGTGTTTAAAGGATGGCATATACCATCGGATTCTTCTTTATCAAATCATAGACAGATATGCTTCTCCTAAATAACCGATAGCTTATGCCGGTGCTATACTGGACAGAATTAAGTATATCGAACATATGTGATTTGCTGTGGACATCCTACAAAAAGGTGTAAACAGGATTTAAAGAAGAGCAGTCGACACCTCTTTTTAGCAAGGCCAAAAAATGAGAATTTGGACTTGTACAGGAAAACTACAACAAGATATAGTAATGAGATAAAAAATTACTTAAGGGGATTATAGTGGAGGTATTTTCAGAGAATTAAAATCATACCAGACACTGCAGGACTTCACTGAAAGCACCTAAGTGTACCCAGGGTACACTTTTACGGCCTTGAAGTTCAATTGCACGAATGAGGGGACCGCTTATCAATCATATTTGTCAGGAGGACAAAATTTTAGAGCCAGAATGGAAGATTGTTAAGTAGCTAGTTTTATTAGCACTCATTCCAAAATTAGATGCTAGTTAAACAATTCAAAAACCTTTAAAAGCACCCGCAATAACAGTTGACCACTGAGGGGCGCAAACGGCACAAACTTAATACTATTTCACCTTAACGCTCTAAAAAACAAAAAGTTTATCCTGATTGAACTAGGCACAAATATGTAAAGATTATCCCGTTGCATTTGGAAGGAGGGCGCAAAATTGACAGTTCGTACGGGGCACAAAAAGTACTAGTTAAGGCTCTGTTTAAAGCTGCACGAGTTAGACAAATATTTGCTGCTTAGATTTAAGAAGGATTTCAGTCTTTGTTAGATCCATTGTGCATCATCTTTCGCGCATTCTTCGCAATAGGATATGTCCCGGTAGCGTGGTGGAAGACGATAGCAATGTTCATTCCAAATTTGGGTAATGATACCTAATGTGATTTACCGTAAATGCTCTTTATGTGCATTTAGTAGCAGCCGAATAAAACCTATGCATATATATATATATATTTCTGCTGAGGCACAGTTATTTAGAGAAACGTTAAACAAGTGGGTGTACTTCATTTTGAGAAGCGAAGCTGTGTATGATATTCCTATGTATATTTTTCCGCTAAAACCGAATATGGAAACTATTTAACCCCTACACGTCAGGTTTTTCACATAACCTTAAAAACCCCAATAAACCACTGTAACTGCAAAAATTATTTACCCTGTACCACTCTTACCCTCCTTCAAGCAACCTTTCTTTTGTAGCTTTTGAGCAAGTCAGAAACCAATTCCTTGTAGTTGCCACTTTTGTCATTGCCTAAGAAATTCTCAACCACATTCTTAAAGCTTAGCCATGCATCGCGTTTCTTGACATTCATTGTAGCAATAAACGTCTCATCTCTTAACATCTTACAAATTTGTGGCCCATCAAATAATTCTTCTTTCAATTTCAAAATTTATACATTCTCGAGCTGGCGAATCTTTTTTAAAGCAATGATTCTTGCGATCCCTGCTATCCTACAATCAAAGAAAGCATGGGAATTTCTTAAAACCACATTGCTGATCTCGAATTCTTGTCAAGATCCTGAAACCGTCGCAAGTCTGCCATTTGTGTTTTCTTTATTTAATCTTACCCAAAGCCATTTGTATTTTTGCATATTCTTCCTTGAGCGTAACCGAGTGTGCGATAGGTATCGAAGCACATTTTTTCGAATTGTGTAATAACACCGCTTTATGGCTTCGCTTTGCAGAATCTAAAAACAGTCTCTACTCCACAGATTTGTATATATCTTTTTCAATTCATTTATAAGACCATGAATATTGTTACAGTATGCCAAATCGTCTTCTTCTGTAAAGTATTTTTGGAATGACTCTTCCCTATTCCGATTAAATTAAACGTTTGTTCCTTTAGATAGCATATTTCTTTCTTTCAGGCTTAAATCTAGCAATTGAACCACATCTTCCGGCAGCATTAGTTCTCCAATTAAATTATTTATGTAGTTCTTTTTGATTAAATGCGACCATGCAACATCTTTTTCCTTCTTTACAACATATTTTTCCTCATCAGTAGTGTCGTTACTTACGCTGCTCTCTTTATTGACTTCTTTATCAGTTGCTTCATCAAAAGACATGGAAGCTTTAGTTACGCTGTACACGACTGCTTACTGCATTTTTTGCAAATTGCTGAAGTTGAATCCTACTGTGTTAGTCAAACAAAAATAACAATCGTCTTTGCTATTAGGCTCCCGCCAAACAGTTGGTGTTACAAACTTCATTTTCGCAGCATGCTGATTATGTCGATCCAACGCTGATATGCAAGCATAGCATATCATTTTAGGCTACCAAAAATATTTTTCTTTTATCACGTCATACTCGAAGAAGTGCTGATATATTGGACGCAGGTTTAGAGTGAAGTTTTTGTAAATTTTTCTTTATCTTAAAATCACCGCAAACGTAGAACTGCCTATCACCAACTCTAGTACATTAATGTACGTTTTCTTCCGAATGCGATCGTGTTTTACAGTTTTTCATTTTATCCACAGATGTATCAAAAACCCATACGATAGAGCTTCTGCGCCTATCGCGGGTGAGTTAACTCGTCATCGGACGCACTCCGGCTTCATCCTCACACCCTACCGTCCACCTGCAAGGCAGCGCACCTTCGTTGGTTTCGTTAGCTCAGATGGAGAGTGTATCTTTCCACACATCTTCCTTAGAAACAGTGTCACTATCTGCAGTTTTTTTAAAGTAGCAGGATTTCAAATTCCAGAAAAAATAGTAGATCTTGTTACGATTGCAATCGTAAAAAGTAATAGTGGTGGTAGTAGTAGTGGTAGGAGTAGCAGTAGTGGTTTTTTGTTTAACAATTGTTAAGCTACCACGAAAGAATTCAATTCCATAAATATTGGGGAAAAGATGTTGGACTACAAGCATACTGACCCAGGTAAAAAAGTTATATATAGTTTATATATAGTGGAATAAGACAATGATATTTTTAATTTGTTTTATAAACTTTTCTATGTTAAACAAATTAAAAATGTCAGTGTTTTATTCACTATCTATACATTATATATAATCTTCTCACCTGGGGAGGTATTAAAGACGTCTGAGAGAAGTTTAAAGAAATAGTATTGAACTAGACCTTGCGACAGGGTAAAATTTTACCTGTCACTTTGAATTGAGAGTTGACATAACCTCCCTCACCTTACTAGGACAATCCGCTTCCTTCGCTTCACTTGACGGTCCTGAACAAGAGTCACACTCCATAGGGGCACTTCCTTGCGAATCGCTTTATTTATATTTTTGTTTCCTTTGTTTTCCTTGTATTTATATTTATCTTGGAACTCCGATAATGTCGAGCGAGAGCCACTGTCAGTGGACCTTGACGATCATCAACCAGCACACACACACACGTGTCAGAATTCAAGAGGCGATCCCATCCGCAGGATAGAACGAGAACGAAAGATGGCGCGAATAACCTGTCTTGCTCTATTCCATCGACGGACCAAACCATCGGTTGTCTCTTTCTGGCCTATAGACTCTGCATACAGTTCACCATGTTGAATTGTGGAACCACTCAAATGGCCAAGGGAAAGGGAACCACAAACTGAGTTGCTACCTCTCACAAAACTATATACCGGAAAGCCCGGAAACAGCAGCGGGCGCCACAGTCTAGTGTTTTGTTCCCGAACACGAATCAGTATTTCCCGTAACTTTGGCGGACTTCGAGTGGTACTAGTCGTTGGGAAACATAGTTCTACTTAAACCCACAGAGGTATTGTTATTAACTAGATCCTTTTGTTGTTTTACCGCCCGAATGGTTCCCTTCCCCTCCCTGCAAGATGGCGGTCGCCGACGGTCCTGGAGTCGACGATTGGCGGATAAGATCGAGCCAAGAGGTGCTGCGTTTTGATTGGCTGAACAGCGAGAGACTACCACGCCAACCTACTGAGTAGAATAAGCGCGCTTCATCACTCTCGTTCTGGATTTAGTCAAGAAAGCAGCTCGACGAACATAATTGTTTTATATCGAGGCAGGGACTGGCCCGGAGATCTTATTTTGATTTAAGGAAGAACAATTTGTTAGTTATATCAAAATATAATTAAATTGAGCTATTAAAGGGAGTTTGGCGGGAGATATACCACGAAGGGGTAGGCTTTTTTTAGTATACCGGCGGAGGGTTTTCGTGGTCTATTAGGAATCAAATTAGACATGATACTGCCAAAACGCTCAGTCAGCGTTTCAAGTGCAGTGTTCGACGCTAGGAAAGAGAGGTGAGAACCGAGAAGCGAGACTTCTCGGTTCTCCCCCCCCCCATTATAATTGTTTGTTATTAAATAGGTGCACTTTCCTTTTTTTTGTAACGGCAAAACCACATAAATATCGAAAAGTACGTTCGTGAGAATTGTTTAGTTTCGAACCTCCTGGTCGGTGCTATTTTGTAAGCTTGAATTTCTGGGAACGGACCACGATCAATTAAAGGTGTTAAGATTGGGATTGTTTTCATAATTTTTCATCATTTTACGTTCAGGTTACATATTCTGTAAACATTTAATTTTATCGCGAGTAGACTACTTAATAAAGTATAGTCATATATGTAAAATTTAAATGGTGTGTTTAAGCCTTTAAAATCCATTTTTAGGTTAGGAATAATCCACTCCCTTCACAAGTTTAATTTCAGGTTTAGAGTAGGGTTTGAAAGTTTAATTTCTTTGATATATTCTAATTTATTTTGATTTCTTTGCGATCTCAGGCTTTACGCCCTAGTAGCCACTTGGACCTACCATTAGAATTTGGAGTTTCTCTTTTCTTTCAGCTTAGCTAAGCAAGGGGCTAACTCCCTCCTCCAAGGACTGAGTTGAGGTAGGCTAATCTTGATTATTGCAATTATGATAATTTTGATTAAAAATTAATTTCAGTAAGTAGGTTTTTCACCGGGTAGAAACTCTACTTACAACCTTGATTCCTGACTTCACTCAAGTAAATCTTATGATTTCATGGTTCTGGGGTTATGGTGTTATGGGATTATGGCGTTATAGAGATACTACCCCAAGACTTTGTTGCACAAGAAAAACTCACAAAATTGTTCTGTTTTTCAAAAGAAGATTTTTCTTCTGAATGAGTTTACGGGATTTTGAGTTTATGTGGTTATATTATTACGAGGTAATTAGATTATGGATTCATGCGGTTATAGCGTTACTAGATTAAGGGGAGGAGGGTGAAAATGGTACAGGGTATATAATATTTTTGGTATCAGTGATTTATTAAGTGTTTTTAGGATTATGTCAAAGTCCTGACCTGCAGTGGTTAAACGAGTTGCATATTCGAGTTTAGCGAGAAAAATGTATAGGAATATCATATTTGCAATTAATACTCAGAAAAAAATGTTGTGGGCCTGTGCCAATGTGTATAATCAGCAAATAATCCTGTGTAATGCAGAATGATGGTAACTTAAAGAACTTATTTGTCATAGAAACGTTTAGGGTCATCTTTCGCAAATGAGCAGAATAGCATGATAAAAAGAGAAGAAAAAAATTATTTACACCAGGAGATTTTGGTTTTTATCCACGCAGCTTTTAACAATCATTGAGAACATGGACTGAAATTTGTGGGATGAAGCCCAGGGCTGAGAGAAGAACAGCACTGGGGCAATTCACTAGCGTTCTCCAGGCCACAATATCCGCATTTGTTCTAACAGCCAAGCAGCATTTTAGGCTCTTGCATCTGCAGGGGTAACTTCTAAACTAGTCTTAAGTTGCCTTCAAAATCTTCTTAAGATTTCAAGTCAAAATATCATTAATTTCGAAAGTTATCGGCCGTTTGGTCTAGCGGTGTGAAGCGCGCTGGGCCGCAGCAGCCTGGTGCTCTGCAGCGGCGAAACCGGTTCACGAAGACAGGAAAGGACAGCAGTGGATGAATTTTTCAAAAAAGAGAAAGGTGGCTTGTACAGACCTGGAATAGCAGACTAGGCGTAAGCGCCGAAATTTTCTATACTTCGCCAAGAATAATATTTTCCAATATAATGCAAAAATTTAAACGCGTTTTTCTCAAAACTACGTTTTTCGTGATTGTGCAAGTCCTACAAGGCGCAAAAATTGAGCAATCGCTATGAAATTTTTTCAACATATTCTCAGAAAGTGTCCAAAATCTCATCGCTTTCTCGTTTTTTATTTTTTTTTCCGTTCATAGTCACAAAAATTCGGAATAGTATATAAAATAATAAGGTGTTCCACTTTTTCGTTTCCGATCATTTCTATGGACGCTAGGACTTCCACAATCGGGGCAAGTCACCGCCGACATCCCGCCATTGTTCCATGCCCACCTCCCCCTTTTCATGTAACGACCCAAAAAATTTCTTCATGTTCAATAAACATGAATTCACAAGTGGGGAAAAAATTGCAACCTTCTATCTTTTATACTTTCCTCAAAAAAAATTGCGGAAAAAACTCCAGGATTTTGGGCCCACTAGGTAGAAACCCCTTAAGCTATTGAGGTTAATGATAAAGCCGATGCACTGGCTATGATTAAAGCTTTACAGCCCCTGATTGACCCAGAATCCTAGTAAGGTCCATCCTACTGTACGCATCGGCGAACGGATAAATCAACTAATAAAACTAATAAAATGGCGCATGCCAGGAATCGCATATCTGGAACATGCACCAATAAAACTAATGAACTCTTAAATATCCAAAGAAGACAGATAAATGTCTTAGTAGAGATGCTTGCTAGACAGCTGCTTACATACTTTGTGAATGTGATGCACTGGCTTGCCTCAGAAGCAAACGGGTAGGGATCCTACAGATTCTCAAATGAATAATAATAATATGTCTTGGTTTCAGAAAATAACTTATGTCAAGGACGGAGAAGGAGAGTAACTAAACAGATTAGACAAACGGGAATCGAGATAGAGAATTTAAAGACTGCAGAATTGTGAAAAGATTTTCAGATTAAAATAAACCAACGCCTAAATACGAGAATTTGGGAGACGCTCATACGCAATAAAGTTCGAGAGTACGCATGTTGAATACTTCAGAAAAGCATTGTTATGATTGCCACTAAAGTGTATGGTACTGCATTTGCGGAGAGAATGACTAAGGATGCTTCATGGAATTAGGAAATTATCAGAACCATTGAGGAAAAGAAGCAATCATATCTAAGAAAACGGAATATTACAGGCCTTGATGATGACAAGATTATTGGACTATAAAATGAATATAGGGGCATTAACAAAACATTAAAATTGCTAGTTAAAGAAATTAAGGGTAAAACTAAAGCGGAAGAAGAGAAAAAATGAAAATCGATTTTGATGGAAGTAACAAACTATTTTAAAAATTGGGCATGGTCGTTCTAAAAGAAGTACATGGTTAGTCGGCTTTATCACCATCATGAGTTAAATCCTATATCATGCGGACGGAGTAAAAGAGGCTTCCACGGACTTTTTCAAGAAATTATTAGAAGGGTACGACATGGCAACAGAACTGCGACATAGAAGACCCTGCGTAAAGCATTTATACCTCTGAGATTAGGGATAAAATCAAGAATTTATGAAAAAATAATTGGTAGTATTTGCTTTGTAATCTGACGTATCTAATAACTTACAAATATTGTAAGTTTAGCCTTGTGGTAAATTCTATTTCACGAAAAAATATTTCTTTCGATTACGCAGCAATCATGCAATATTTATTCATGCCCTTATTCCGGATGCAAGTAGTATGATTGCACTTAATTTTATACATTGAAAAAATTTTATTGATAAATAGTCTATATTTAGCGATGTGTTGAAGGCGCAAGATTTCACAAATTATGATTCCATCTTAAAGCTTAAATGTTTAACCTTTAAATGTTGGTGAAGGTGACGTTGTCTATTTAAAAAGAGATTTGTAGAGAATCTTACTGCATCTTTAGAATCAAATAAGAATTAAAAATATTGCGTAGGGAGAAAGCGAAAACATAAAACTCTAAATAAATAATATTAGACACAAATGTATTGATGGATAGAAATAAAAATGTTACAAAATCGCGTTATTTCATTTAGAAAAATGTGAAAGAAAGTTTTAAAAAAATGGTATTTGTTTTAACACCGTGGAAGTTTTTTGGACTTATATGTACCGTATTTATGAAAATATCTCTATTTATCTCATTTAGGGCACTCCTCCGCAGAAAAAATAGTTAAAGGACACTTTTGAAGTTGGTCTTTTGAAAACCCGCCTTTCAATAAAAACGCATTTAAAGTTGGCGAGACCTATAAGCGTACGCTTTCAATTTTTTCTTCAAATCTAAAATATCCCACTATAATTACAAAATCTGGTACCAAATATACTATATTATTTTCACTTATGTAGACAATTAAAAAACATCAACTAATTTTAAAATAACGTTCAAAGTCCGTTTTTTCATAATTATAAAAACTTTATGATATACATATATGACGCAACTATTCAATAAACTACAGCAGTAGGAAAAGTCATGCTTTGTAACTTTTCATGGCATATTCTAAATCTATAAAAAGTTGAATTTTGTCAATTTCATACTTAAGCATGTTCAAAATAACTTTCTTTCTTAGTTACATATTATTTATTATTCTTATGATAAATTTGATTTTTTTTTTAACATTTATTGAGGGTCTAATATCATTAAAACTTCAAACCTCATATTTCCAATTTGGTAACTTCTCGGTTCATAAATTTTATTTTTCGATACTTTGTTCATTTTATGCAAAAAAATCCATTTTGGGGGATTATCCAGATAATATCAACATCAGTACTAATTATAAAATACATCTAGAAATTTCAAAATTTAGATTTAAAAAATCACAGAAACTTCATAAATGTCTTCAATGTGAAAAAAATAAGAAACTTGGCGCGATTTTTTCCTTTCTTAATTAATAATCTCGCCAAGATTTCATTTTTATCCTTTGAATGCGTTTTTAACATTTTTTTAATTTATTCCACATAATAAATAACAAAGTTTAGATCTCATTGGTAACTGCGTAGCAAGCATTAATTTTACAAACTATATTGATTTTTACTAATAACTCTTTACTTGGCGGAATTTTTCGTGTCATATAATGTAGATGTGTTCGATGAGATACATATTAGTTGCCTACAAATGTCGAATAAGTGGCTGGGTTGCGGTGCAAATACAAATAATTTTCAGATCTCGCAATTTATTTTCTATTATCTCTCCATTCTCTATAATCAGATAAATAATGATAATCAATGTCCTAGATTTTATAAAAAATTAGTGCGTGGTCCTATTATCATCAAAGAAGATAAACAAGTTTCATAATTCAATTTTGAAATGAAAAATTATTCATAAAAAAGAATTATATGAAATTTCTTCAAAATTAAGGTTCGGCATATGAATTTTGTCAATTTTGTAAGATGATATTGCAGTAATATTGATAATTTTAATATTTTTTAAAGGAAAAAACATATTATTAAATTGCAAAAATTGTTTAGAATTCGCAGGATGATTTAAAAGGTTAATTTTCCTGAAATGCCGATATTAAGTATAAAAATATTAGACAATATGCCATCGTTATCTAAAACTGAATAAGAAAATAAAAAAGGACCAAAATTTAAAAGGGCATAAGCTTAGAAAAATTATTTAACAAATTATTGGATCAATAATAAAGTAGATTTTATACAATTAGCTAAAAAAATTCAGCACCAAAGTTTAGGCATACCCTGAAGCGGCTGTTTCAACTATTGTATCCGGCAACACCTCTGCATGATTTGTCAATTGTTTTCTAGATTGAGAAGTACATCGACCCTCATGTATTATTTCTGCACCTAAAATAATTGTTAATATTCAGATTATTATTTGTTGTGATTTTTCATTTAATCTTTTATATTTTAATAGAAAACTAGGAACATTTGTTTTTTACATAACTGACCTGTATTGCAGTTTGTTTCGTAGCATTGGAATGTAAATTTAGAGTAGGTGACGTATTTACCACGATCCAAAGCACAAACTGGGTGTCTAGTCCAGGGTCGCTATGGAAAAAAGTGATAAGTTTTTGCTTAAATTGATATCTGAAATTTGATTGCCGATTCTATTTGGTCTTGTCACATGAGACTCTAATCCTCTGTGTATAGTAAACACACTTATTTTCTGATAGGAAAACCGTGGAGTAAAAAAAATGTACATTTTAGAAAGGGCTGCAATATTGCGGGTCACACATTAATATGAGTATATTCCCTTACTTAGAAAAAAGTCCATCTTTATAATACAGCGCTTATACAATTCAACTGCCAAACTCGCTTTCTCGCTAAGTATACAAGATGACTCAAAGCTTCTAGAAGAAAAATCGCCTACTTTGTTTTGCATTAAGCGAGATAAAGCTTTGATAAACTCCAATAAAAGGTAGTCACTTTTTAATACAAAATTAATTCATTGATCATCTTCTTGGACGTTTTTAAATTTTTGACTTGAATATTTTGAAAAGAATTGAGTATTTAGAATGAAAAGAGCTTAGACAGATTTTAGCTATCAGTTTTGGCACATTGCCTAGAAGGAAATGTTTAAAAGATATGGGTTTCTACTTCACAATTATTGTAAAAAATTAACGTTTTACAATATAAGGAAGACCGTTCAACATTATGTTTACTCACACCACATGTAGCTTTACAAACAATCCAGGCCATAGAACCCTGCTGGAAATATAATTTTAATTAGTAGATGTACCGTTTCCTCAAATTTGTATAGTTTTATAATTTGTAATTGCACTCAAATTTCATATCAATTTTTTTTTTAATTTAAGTAGAAGAGGACTGAGAAGCGGAAGAGTGACATTAGCGAAAGAGTTACATTAGCGAAAAATGACATTGTTGACTGTTTAAGATATTCGTACAAGAAAATCCGTTGCAGTGAGCTAGAGACGTGTCACTGACGTGTCGCTCGTGCACGAACACATAGAGCCGCCCAATCGCACACAACCTATCGTGCTGCTTCTACCTGAGCACCGACGCACAAGTTCGTCGGTATCTACACCAGCTCGCAACGCTGTTGAGCAAGCACCGCAGTGAACCGCCGCAGCACGTCAGGCTGCACGCGATTAGTGGCTTTACGGGTTTTCACACGGACGGCACGTCCGTGAGATGTCTCCAGCGCACGGTTAGTGCGCGTTAGTTTATTTAGGTTTATTGCGTTGCTTATTTTCATTTGGGTACGATTTGGTATCTTAGTTACGTTTGTTTGGGTTAGATTAGGTTACTTAGTTTTCATGGTTTAGTTAATTTTATTGCGCTGCTTACGTTCATTCGGGTTAAGTTGGTGATGTTGATTGCGTTTCTATCTAGTCGATATGTTGGTTCCCGAGTAAACATTTTTCGACTTGGCATCGAACTGAATTGCCCCCAATCAAGACATTCTGCATTCGAAAAGGTCGACTTGAGCATATTCCAGTTTTTAGACAGGGCGAGACTTCAATTTATGCCTTGGAGACAAGTTTAAGTATTTTGAAGACATATATTTATGTCTTGAGTTACATATTTATGACTTCAAAACGAGCGGTTTATAACATCCTAAAAAAAATGGTTATTCTGACTGTCATAAAAGCTGATCTTTGTTAATGATTAAACAATCTTGTATAATTTTATAATATATATATATATATATATATAATTAAACTATTTGTCATAAGGACAACCGCAGGATTTCGTCGGGATCGG
>JAAAKG020013234.1:0-20843 GCA_010014905.2 Druon quercuslanigerum | reverse complement strand
CCCTTCCGAATAATAGGATTTGTCCAAGTCTGTAAAGTAGCCATTGGTTTCTGCAATCACCTCCTCGTCTGAATGGACTTTTTTTCCCGCCAGCTATTTCTTCATATTGGGGAACAAATAATAGTCCGACGGAGCCAAGTCTAGATAATAGGGGGGATATGGAACGATTTGAAATCCCACTTCCAATAGTTTTGCGGCCGCACCTGTGAGGCATGATCTGGTGCTCGTGAGAAATTGCGGCACCCACCTTGCGGATTGCTTTCTTATGTTAAAATGTTGATGCAAAATATTATGTACCCGTTCACTCGAGATACCCACAGAACTAGCAATCTCACGCACCTTCACACTTTTGTCATTCATCACCATATCATGGATTTTGTCAACGATTTCTGGAGTTTTAACCTCAACAGGGCGCCCAGAGCGTTTAGCGTCTGTTGTGCTCATATCTTCACTCCGAATATTTAGAAACCACTTGTAAACTGTTCTACTAGAAGGTGCGAAGTCACTAGAATGTTTATCAAGCTTCTGTTCAGTCTCCTTAAGCGTTTTGCCTTTCATAAAGTTTTCTTCCTCAATTCAAACGAATGTCAAACACAAACCAATAGACCGATCTGGCTAAAATTTGGTGTATATTCTTTCAAAAGATGCTACTAACTAAAAATAACCTCGATACGCACCAGTAGTGCTATCTGTCTGACTTTGCACGGACTTCTAAAACGACCCTCTTATTATACTGAAATTTTAAATTTAACGAAAAATAAGGCTGCTAGTGTAGATCTTTTCTTTTTATCCGTTTTATATTAAAATGTCGTTTAATAGGGTTATTTGCACCTGATGGAACTTCTTGCATTTCCCCTTGCGTCATTGCGGAAACCGTGCCGCTTCCCATGTTTATTTTTACCCGACTTTTGTTAACGTTATTTATATAAATTCCAGAAAGAAAATTAGTACTTTCCAATATTGCAAAGACTTCACCATCGAATGTTGATAAAACAATTTGTTCAAGGGTTGGCACCGGCACATACATTCGGCTTAAATTGGCTCTCACTTTAATTTTATTATCGGCCGGAAAAGTGTACCTTCGAAATACAAATGTCCGCCGACCCTTGTTGCGGGGAGTAAGCCGAATAAACTCAAGATCTTTAAGATCATATGCATGTTGGTTACACGAAGGAAGTCTGGTAGGTGGAACCGATAAATTTGTAGACCTTGAAGAAGATGCGTCGGCTGAAGAATTGGGTCTGGAAGAAGGCAGCCACGTGGAATGATGACTGGCAGAAGGAGACCTGGACCTGACCCTCTTCTGTGGAGAAGGAGATCTGACCGGAGAATAATTTAGATCAAAAAGTTCTCTTTCAGGCAAAGACTCGGAACTTGACCCTGCAACAAGAAACCGAGTATTAAGTTTTCCTAAGGTTCGTGAGGCAAGCAGTGATGAAAAGTATCTAGTTTCTTTTGTCCAGTTACTGCAGCAGGCTGCTTTTTAGTAGCGATAGTGGAAACGAAACAACTTTTTTAAATTAGTATAAAAAAATGTAATATAGTGACAGTTTTTACAGTACAATTAACTGTAAAAAATTATGATAGTAACTTTCAAAATCAATTGATAAACTAGTTTTTACGATTTTGAATACATCTGATTAATTTTTTAACTAGGTTTTGATTTTCACTATCCCCATCATTCTGTCCAATCTTGGAAACATTAAACTGCGCTTGCATCGCGCCGACAACTCGATTGGTCAATAATAGCGCGCTGATATTGGATTATTTGAATATTCAGTTTTAATATTTTTGATAAATAATGATTGAGAAATGCGCAAATAGTATAATTAATACTTCACAAATTATCAGCAGTGATCTTTGTAGCTAATAGGCCACAATAATATCACTTTTTAATCTCTCATATTTTTCTCACAAACTCTCCAAAAGAAAATTACAACTCAAATAGAAGATAAGCTTCAAAAAGGGATAATAGCGGATTCAAATTTTACCATAGGATTAATTACTATGGTTAGTATATAGAGAAAAGGACGCATCTGGAAAAGACAAACGATATATTGTAATTAGTTATAGAAAACTCAACGAAAGACCATAAATGACAATAACTCGTTAATGATAATTGATGAAATAATAGATCATTCAGGCAATTTCAAATACTTTTCGAAAAGGTTTGATATGTCACGGATGATCGCGCGGCTTTTTTTAGTTCACGCACTTCGCGCTCGATGATTTATTGATGTCGCTCCTTGCGCTTATTCCTGGTATTTACTCCACACTTGGGCACAGCACAGATAAAATAAAGGTCAAAGCATCAATAACTATAATCTGTTGATTTTAAATTCTTTTTTTCGATGCTTATTTAGCCTTAAGGTATACATGCTCATTAAGTATATCGTGCTTCGTGCTCTATTTTGTTCCAAATGTGACATTTTACATACTATGTTCAACACTATTGTAAAAAATGTATATTAAATTTATTCCTGCACGTCGGCCTGGAATTGCTTATTCAGATATTGCAAACTGAATTACAAGTTTTATTTATTATGGTAACTCTAATATTTGTTTTTCATTTTGTATTATATTTTACGCTTAGGTACCCTGAAACAGGTATCATTTAAATAAATTTATATAATTACAATTCATAATATCCATTGGTACCGAAATATACGTGTAAAAACTAAATATTTGCCACCAAACTATGGTTGCTATTGAAAAATGGTAAAGATAAATTGTTAACGTTTAAAAGGAAAAATATTATTCCTATGGAAAAATAGTTTAAAGCAATCTTGTACAACTGTTGAACTGCGTGCGAGTACGCTCTTGCGCTTCGCGCTTGTTTTTGTAAGTTTAATGCGTAAACGGGAACTAGTGGTAGTGGTAAAATTTATAGAATTTTTTACAGAACTTGATATTACTTTTTTAAGTAAGATAACCCCAATGAGTAAAGATTTTTTGGAAGTAAGTAAGTAATTAAGTAAGTAAGTTACTTACCCAACAGAGATTGGTTGGCTGCTCGGCTTGGTTGAATCGAAGAAGGCTTATCTCTCCGGTGAATGGGCAATTTTTCGCGTCGAGGAAGGGACTCACTTTCCGAACTTAATTCTGTAAGAACAAATAGAATTGAATGAATTGTATACCTTGCATTTTTACACTGAGGTGAACATTCTGCAGAATGTGTAGCTATATTTATTTGGCAAATTTCTAAAGTTTTCATAACACTCTAAATTTAACAATTTTCAAAAATTTTGCAAATTTGAAAATAAATCCGAATTTTGAAATTTACAAGAATCGTAAAAACGTTCAAAGTTAAACAACGTTTAACATTTCAAAAATATTAAAAATTAAAGAAGTATTAAAAATATGAGAAATTTTCATAATTTGATGAATTCCTAAAAAAATTCAAAAGTTTTCTGATTTTAAAAATTCTGATTAATGTCTAAAATTTTGATTGGCTAACTTTCTTTTACTAACCAGTTTTTTTATTTAAATTTAGCAGCCAATAAAATAAAAGGTTAAACAGTTTATATCACCTAATTTTGGATATATTTTTAAAGGTGCAAACTAATAAGGTTTAACGTTTATATAATCTTTACCTGCTTAAAGATTTAATAGGAGTTTAAAAAATTTCAATAGGATTTCAGATTATAAAAGAATTTATAGATTTGTAATGATATAAAAGGATTTCAGTGTAATTTCACGGTTTGAAATTCGGATAGAATCCAGATTACAGCAAACAAATTGTCATTTGCGGAATAAAAAACGTTAAATAGATATCAATATAATATTAAATTATTTTCTTTACCAATAAAATAAAGGATAATGGCCAATGATAGGTTTAAAGCAGAAAGGATCTTCATTTCTTCCAACTTTTTTCTAACAGTATATAATATGTAATACTATTCTTATCTTACGAATTTTCTGCGCCTCGAGTTTGTCCTTGTTAGGTATTTGTATTTGACAAATCAGCCTGAAGAACCAATAAATGCTGTCCGCATTATTATTTATGTGGTTCCTAGGTGTAAGATATGAAGAAAAAGTCGTTTGATTTATATCTAGACTTGTAAAATATACAAAGACATCGCTAATCGGGATATAGCGATAAGAATTATTTAAAAAAAAAAAAATTTGTAAACGCATTTCCATGTTTGATGTACGGTTATTTGTACGCTATTGTCTACGTGAAAAAAATGGAAGGTCAGTTTGGATGGATGTCTCGAACGTTATAGAGACTCAAACTGATCATCAATGATGGAGGCTACTTATAAAGGGTTAAATCTCTCAACATAGAGGGTCGATTTGATCATTTAGATACTCGACTTGATCTTCTTAGACAGTCAAACTGGCCATCGTGGGGGGGGGGGGACGATTTGATTATTGTACATGTTCTATATTTGTTGTGATATGCAAAAACAATGCACATCTGAGGATTAATATCCCACATCTCGTTACTTCCTGCATTATCAATGCAGATTGGCGCGCTTATTTAAAATAAATGAATGTGAAAGACAATTTTTACAGCAAATAGGTGGCTGAAAGTTCTTAAGTTTCTATACAGTGATTGTTAAAAAGAAGGGGATAAACAAGTATCATTATGTGATCCTAAGCACAGCGAATCCGTTTAGTAGCTCTGCCTTCTATAGCCCTTCCGAGAATTGACACCGCGCCGCATTAGAGAAGGATAACTCTTTTATCATAGAGGGTCGACTTGATCTTCTCAGACACTCGACTTGATCTCCTTAGATAGGCGAAATAGCCATCTTAGAAGGTCGATTCACTGGCGCGAATTTAGAAACAAATATCACACATTTCGTTACTTTTTGCATTATCAATGAATGCTGAAGTTTTTGATCAATAATCCCTTAGAAGCATCAAATTTAAAGTTGAAAATTCAAAAGAATAAGCCTGACTCACTTTACATTATATTTTCTCGTACGCAATTCAATGTCCACGAATGACAAAGACATCAGAAAGCAGTTTAAACTTACTAAAAGTATATTTTAGTTCCATAAACAGCTAATGTGACGAAAGAAAATGTGACAAAAGAAAATTCTCCACCGCAAATAGGTGGCGGAAAATTCTTAGGTTTGCATGCACTGATTGTTAAGAAGAAGAGGATAATCGAGTCTCATTAGGATATTCCAAGCACATTGAAACCGTTCAATAGCTCTCCCATTTTTTCCCCTTTCCAAAAATTGACGCCGCGTAGCTGGTAGTTGTAGCAGGAGTTGCGCGAGGCGCGTGGGAACTGATGTTGTCACTCAGGCGACCACTCCAACATGAACAAACTAAAGCAGAGCGTGCTGTAATAAGTTAGTTCCCACCTACCGGCAGCCATAAAGTCGGCACTGTAGAAGAGTTTAACTATACTAGGAAAAATCGTCAAAATACAAGTTCAGGAAGTCAAGATGGTGAAGTAATTTATACGTCTCTTTCGGCGACTTATATCATTTCTCAATTCGCATTAGGTTGTCGTGAAATAATAAGGATACTTCTTTTTGATTATACTCCATTTAACCATGTAATTACTATTCACTACGCAAGGGTCTGAACAGGTTTCAGAGGAGGCAGCATAGCGTTTTCAAAAAGAAATCACAAATTGAAATTAAAACTTGCTCCTTCATTCAGAGAGCGATACACATCACATAACCTTAGGTGCGTTCGGTCCAATAATCAGTAAAATTAAAAAATTCAGATCGAGATGAAATAATAAGATACGTGTTATTAATATCTAGGCATTTTCAGAACAAAGTCTTCATAATACTTACTAAAAAAGCTTTCAGAAACCGTGATTATGTACTACTATTTATTTTGTCCTTCTTTTCAAGTTGAATTTATCTTAGTAGTTACCATAGGCTTACATAAGCTTCATGATAAAAACTTGATGTTTCGCTAAACGTCAGATTGACGACCTTTGTTCTTTCGAGAAATAGCAAAGAATGCTTGTTTGCTTTAAAACTTCTCCTTCCATTTTTTTTTCGAAATGGTTAACTTGTTATAGTAAACTTTTTTCTTTTTAATTTAGCAACAAGGAATTGGAAACTAAATGAACATATTAATTGAATGTTTTGTTTTTATTTAATTTTTACCAATGTGTCTGTCTGTTCTACTGTACTTGTATCTATGGCTTTTTAGTTTCTTAGAACGATAACATTCAAAGTAATTAAAAGTTTACATTTGCCTTTTGTTATACACTTTTAAAGTCCCAAAAGAATGGTTAGGTTCGTTGGCCACCCATTTAGATAAAAATTCAAAAAGTGAGCGCATTTCAAACATTTTGTGACGTCTTCTTTCGAGATTAAAACTTTCTGTGTAAGTTTGTTTGTAGTACGTAAAAAGATTAACAATTCCTTCTGACACTATATGAAAAAATAAAAAAATAAAAATATTGCTTTTTTTAGAGCGATTCAAGATTATCATAACAGATTTTTGAATATCATAAATAAATTGATATTTCGAATTTTTACATTTTAAAAAATAATGATAAATGAAATAAAAATAAAGTCTTATTTCTTTACGGATGAATGTAACAATTGTTGGTATAATATCGTGCGAGTAATTACAATTATTACTTCAGGACACACATTTTCGGTTGAATGACATAATGTAGGGTGTCCAGTGACGTCCATGGCAACGTTGAATTTGATTTTTCTTTCATCTTAAAACAGTTTTTTAATATTAAAATATGAAAAGTAATTTCAATCGATTAGTCTGTTATGAAAAACATCTCGTTTTAAAAAAACCTTGCTACTATACCGTTTTTTATTTATCAAGATATAATTTATCTTTTTTTTCATTACTAATTAAAGAGTTAAAGTATACATTGTTTGTGATATTTAATTTACAAGTTTTAAAAATTATTGCGTGCAAATCTTCAGGGTAATTAATTTTCAAAGTATTCAAAAAACTTTTAAATATTTTAAAGTATTTTGAAAGTTTCATATGTATTTCACGGATCTCAAAAATTTTAAAAAGACGTGCACACCACATTTTAAAGGCTTCACAACAATTTCACAAAGATTTCAAGGATTTAAAAATTTTTTCATAGGGTAGAGTAAATTAGATTTTAAAGCAATTCAAAGATTTGCAACAAAAAATTTTCAAGTACATTTCAAAAGATTTCACAAAGGTTTTAAACATTTTAATGATTATAAAATATTATAAAAGCTTTTTAAGAGATCCTAGAAATATTTCACAAATATTTCACAGGATTAATAAGGATTTCAAAAGATTTCAACACAATTTGTCTACACCAAATTTTATAATATTTTGGACCATTTAAAAATTTTGTAGGAGGTTTCAAAAGATTTCACAAACACTTCAAACATTTAAGTTATTTAAAACAAATATAAAAGATTTCAGAAAAATTTTACAAATATTTCTAACGATTTCGAAATATTTAAAGAATTTTAGAGATTTCAAAAAGGGTTACAAAAGGGTATAGTAAAGCATTCTTTGAAGGTGTAAAAATATTTCTAAGATTTTGAGCGATTAAAATGGTTTAGAAGATTTCAAAAGAATATGCTACTTAATTAAAACACTTTAAAAAGACTCTAGAAATATTTTACAAATATTTTAAAAACTTCATAAGGATTTAAAAATATTTTAGGTATTTAAAAGATTTCATAGTGGGAACAGTAAACCAGATTAAAAATATTTCAATATAATTTTTATGATTTTAAACAATAAAAAATTTGTCTGGAATATTTTAAAAGATTTTACAAATATTTAATATTAATTTTACAGAAACTTCATGTATATTACGACAAAAAGCTTTCTGTATGAAAGCAGCGTGCCAATCAGAGAGAAGATCCGCAGCAAGCTACGGGCGAACAGCGCGCGACGCATTTGGTGTTGCAGCTCTCACGTGGGTGAGCAGCTCGCCCAATACTTCGTCAATGCGCCTGATGATAATATCTTTGTCAAAGCCGAAGAAACTTTAACAAAAGAGAAATGAAAATCACCAAATTACTATTTTCGATGCTTTGACCTCTAATACAAGGACCAAGCGCGTAGCGCATGGTGAATACATAATGTAGTGCGCAGAGCCAAATAAAAATTTCATGGAGCACGGAGCGCGACAAGCACCAGTAGCGCGAACTAGGCGCGCTGAAAATTGAGAGGCTCACAAGCAGCGCATGATAAGAATGCACCTCGCAGCGGAAAGATTTTTTCAGTTGCGATAAGATAATTTTCTTTTCCTCAAGGGCCCTTTAAGTGTATAAGAAAAAATCTTTAACAAGAAAAAATAAAAACTGCAAAATTATCAGGCTATTCCATGAGCGCCTAGCAACTGTACTTTTTAATCGACGGCAAAGATGCAGCTCGTAATTCTGGTCTAAAATGAAAAATTCAATTAGCGTATACGTTATTTACAAGAGAATATAATACTAAAAAGTAAAAACTTTAATTTAATTTAATAGGCAGTTTAGTTTTTTTCCAGTATGCCCGCCAATTTAGAAAATTGTGAAAATGAAAACTAGGGAAAAAGCAACTAAAGTTTTCAATAGGAGAAAATATCAATTTTTGGTTACTTATACAAATCATCTGCTAATCATCTATTCTTGGTCCGTATAATGTCCTTCCTCTTTCTCAAACAACAAGCTTAGATGCATTTGTTCAAGCGTACGAGCCGCACGATCTTCCTTGCTGCTGAATGTCTGGCGTTTCGCCTTCCTCTTGATCCGTTGCGCTTCAGCTATATCAGCAATACTTGTGCGCTGCTGGCTGATGCTCAAATTAAGCAACTGCATGTTACTCATAATCGTTGAATACCTTTCGTTAAACATACCTGCATGCCTTGATATGTCTATGTGTATCTGTTAGGAGCCTAGAATAGTTTCCCGCATTTGAGTCCGATTAGAAAAAGGGAGCTCTAGCCTGGTCTACACTAAAATCTCATTGAAATTTATGTACGGGTTTTCAGGTATGAGATTCGGAACAGAAGATCGAGACAGGATGATCATGCGCCTGATTTTGGCCCAGCACACAGTCACCTGGTCGACGCTTCTTTGCTAGCGACGGAGGGAGAAAGTTTGTCTATGTTGAAAGGAAGGTGTTTGAACAAATATCAACAAATTAGGATTAGTAACATAAATTATGAACCAATAAAAGAAAAATACGCGGTTCATCTAGAAATTTACAATAAACTATGCACATTTTAAGTTGTTTGTGACAGCCTGGCATTTCCGGCATTAGAAATGATAGAAGTTTTTTTCACAATTAGGATTTGCAGAGAATAGGAGAAAACAAGTTTGCAATTTTTTAAACCAGCTGAATCCAAAAATTAATTAGCAGTTGAGAACTTCTTGAAATAATTCGCGATCATAACACATCTAAGGGATGTAGACTACTACTGACCGAATTAAGCCCGCACGAAATTCATATTGATAAAGATGATCCGTTTCAAAATAAATAATATAGTTACCCACAAATGCTCCAAAAGGAAATTGTATCCCAATTAAATAAATAAGCTTTAGTAAGGGATTATAGCGGATTTAGTTTTACCATGGGATTCGTCCCTCTGCTTATTACCTACAGAAAGAGACGCGCCTGGAAAAGGCAAGTGATATCTTGTAATTGAGTATAGAAAACAGTATATATGTACTATTATTCGTATCTAAGAAATTTTCTACGCCTCGAGTCTGTCCTTGTAAGGTATTTTTATCTGATGAATCAGTCCAAGAAACCAATAAATGTTGTCCACATCATTAGGTAAGTGTTTACTAGGTTTAAAATATGACGTAAAAATCGTTTGATTTATATCTAGACTTAAAAAAATGTACAAAACCATCGCTGCTCGGGATATTGCGATAAAAAATATTTTCTTTTTAATAAATTTTTAAAATGACGTTACAATGATATAGTAATAAACATAATAATAATAGGCATTTCCATGCGTTATGCACAGTTATTCGTTTGTCATTTTCTACAAGGAGAAAAATGGAAGGTCAGTTTGGCCATTTTTATATGCAGCCAGAAAATGGTCAGCTACCATTTTTATCTTAATGCCAGCGATTGTCAGCCATGTGATTTTTCCTACCACAGCAAAGACACATGTTTGCAATTAAACGATCCTAGCCTTTACTTCCTCAAGGTTGTCGATTTAAGTTCCACTGTCTCCGTTCATTATTGAAATTTTGATTTGTTTTGGAGTAAGTCGAATTGTCCTTTTCTTTTCCTTGGCTTTCTATACTAAGTAAGCTTTGTTTATTCTCTTTCGAATTGGAACTTTTCTGGACTATATTTGCTTCCTCGCAAGCGACTGCAGGCAAAAGTGCCTTTCTTAAGGTTAAATTTTCTATTTTAAACAAGGACCGACGAATTTCATTGTCTAGTAACCCCGTCAACAGTTGATCTTTCACCGCGTCATTAGCGTCTATAAATTCACATTTTGCACCTAATTGACAGTAATCGACTGATTCTCATTTTGGTTTCTACTACTCAATTTTGACCTTGAAACTGTAACCTTTACTTTTTTTTATTGAATCCATCACTTATTTTATTATTTTATCTTATGACACTTCTTTCGTTTGTTTTAGGGCACAAGTTTTTTTAATAACTGCGTAAGTTTTTGCATTCACTTTTGTCAAAAGAATTGCGCGATTATTTCTTTCGAGTGAAATATCATTTGCTTTAGAATAAAAGTTCATTCTTTCGATAAATTACTCACTATCATCTTTTGAGATATGAAAATCTGAGTTTGCATTAAATTTCATTTTTACCCTATTCTTTGACGCAGCCGGTTCAGTTTCCTTATTTTCACTCGAAACCAGCTAGCTCAATTGTCTTCTCAATTCGTCTAATTTCTCCGACTTATTCACTGGTTCACTTATTTTTCTTAATTTAATAATCACATCAGTTTTACTAAATTTACAGATACGAGAGATGCCTTTAGGTTAACTGTCATCGGACATTCCTTTTTGAGAAAAAAATTTACTTTATCAGAACCTTTTCACGCGCCGAATAATAACTACCACTGGACTGGTCCATACTAAAACCCCTTTGAAATTTCTACACGCGTTTTCAGTTCTGATATGCGCAACCGAAGATCGAGAAAGGCAGACAACGCGCTTGATTCTGCCAAAGCACACGCACACCTGGTCAACGCTCCATTGCTAGCCAGGAAGGGAGGAGGTTTGTTGCAGTTTTTTACTTTAATCCTTCAAACAGATTCCACCTGATCTGAGCAACCGCAGACATTTCGAGCGCTATTGTACAGAGTAATTGAAGGAGAACAACTTTTTACTTAAAGTTACTCGTGGTAATGTCTGTAACGCTCACAAATTACTAGAAATAAGAACATCAGTGACAATTTATTTACTCTAAAAGCACTTTATAGATCACACTGCTCGTAGTCTTCCCGTAAACAACCAAAAATTTAACGAGCGAATGAACACTTGACCGACTACCATACTTTCTCAGCAGCTCCCCTTTTATTTATTAAGGTAGGCTTAAACAAGTTTTGTAAATATTGTAATCTACTAGGTATTATTTTTAAGGAGTGTCTCATTGTTGCCAACTGATGAGCTTATACTATGTGGAATTATTTTCAATTAATTGTGAGCTGGTCTCTAGTTAAGTGAATGTAATACAGATAAATCATTACAATCTTATCATTATTTTTAAACGCAATTAAAGACTAATTAAAGCATTGAGAACCATAACACATAAAATTATTTTATTCTCTCTAATTATAAAGTTACATGAAACGTTTCAATCCAAGTTTAAATCTTTTGGATAATATATTGTAGTTTCACATTTAACAAAAATGAGACTGTTAGTGTTTAGCTATTCTTCTGACCCGGTTGATATAAAAATTTCGTACGATTAGGTTTTTTGAACCTAATGGAACTTCTTGCATTTCTTCGTGACTCATTGCGGAAACCGTGCCACTCTCCATTTTTATTTTAGCTCGTTTTCTGCTGTAGTTATTTAAATACATTCCAGCAAGATTATTTGTACTTTCTAATATAGCGAAGATCTCACCATCAAATGTTGCTAAAACAATTTGTTCTTGGGTTGGCATAGGCTCAAATATATTATTTTTCATACTTGCTCTCACTCTGATTCTTCTATCGACTGGGAAAGTGTACCTTTGAAATACAAATGTACGGTGACCATTCTTTCGGGGAGTAAGCCGAATAAACTCAAGATCTTCAAGTCCATATCCATGTTGGTTAGTCGAAGGAAGTCTGGTAGGTGGAACCGATAACCTTGTTGTCCTTGAAGAAGATGTGTCGCCTAAAGAATTGGGTCTGGAAGGAGGCAGCTTGGCAGGATAATGACTGGCAGAAGGAGACTTAGACCTAAGCCTCTTGGGAGGAGAAGGAGATCTGGCCGGAGAATGATTTAGGTCAATAAGTTCTCTTTCAGGTAAAGGCTGGGAACTTGACTCTGCAACAAGAAAGCAAGTCTTACGTTCTCCTTAAGCCCGTGGGGCATACATATATGGAAGGTATCTAGTTTCTTTTATTCAGCAACAACAACTAGCTACTTTTTTTAGTAGCGTTAGTGGTTTGATCAATTTTTGATCTATTTTTAATTTTCACTAACCCAATGGTGGCGGCACTTTTCTAAAACTTTTTAGCCTAGCAGGAATCTTACTGAACTTCAAATATATTTATTTCAACGATAGAGAAACCGTATGTATTATTAAAAGTGCGGACAAAAATGCTATAAATATTATATTTGCTACATATTTCTCTTATATATGCTTGCAAAAAATAAAAATGAGGCTGATATTGATCTTTTAACAGCAGGAGGCAAAACTGCGTTAATTTAATAAATCACATGCACAAAGAAAAAATTCAATTCTAGGTCTAATACAAAAAATTGCAATTATTCTTAAATCCTGGAAACAAAAAATTTCTGAAATCCATCATAACCCTTTTAGGAAGAAAAAAAAATTATTCTGGAGTTGAGTGTTCACTTGCTTTAGGTTTAAAATCATTATTTTATTTGAGATGCTAATAATTGCAGTCAAAAATCTATCATTTTTCATAAAAATTGATCTCTTTGGTCACAAAAAAAATTTGTTTGTATTCGGTTAAAAACTCAAATGGAAAATCGTTTCTAAACTAAACTAGACTATATTTAATTTAAAAACAAAATCTTTTTAATTGAAATATCAACTTATAATTTTTTATTTAAAAATGTAAATATCTTATTCCTGTTTGAAAATCCATGTATTTGGTTGAAAAATCTTATTTTCTGGTTTGCATACAAATAAAAGCTCATTATAAATTTATATTTATCGTGTTGCATAAATTAATATTTAGAGATTTGACGTCTTAAGGTTTATCGAATAACTAGAAAAGCTACTGAAAGTAATGGAAGTAAAAATGAAAATAAATTAAGTAATAAAATTAAAAAAACACTCTATGGATACAGGTAAAGAGGAAACTAGATTGGTTATATGCAGCACCTGCTCATGAAATGTTACACCTATTGCGCAGTAATATTTTGGTCAGTAATCTACGTATTTTATTTTACATTTCGATAGTAAATATACTGCGTCTACGATTTTAGTAATACTGAGACCATGCAAGTAATGTGAAAAATCAGTAACATTTAGCTCACGGAAGTCACGCTTGTAAAAAAATTGAGACTTCCACTTAGGTGACATAATGGAACTTATTTTGTATTAGGCATGAATATCCTTTAACGCCGGAGAAAATCAATTTAGGATAAAAAATAACAACAGATTCAATTTATTCAATTCGATTTTCAGAAAAAATTTATATTCTGGAAAAGGTGTAAAGTTAGAATAAACTTATTAAAAATTATTTTTAAAGAATTTAAAAGGTTGGAGTTTCAAAAGTGAAAAGTTGTAGATCGGAAATACTGATCATATTAATAAGGCTTTTGTGTTTATAATATTCAAGTGCATTCAAGGTTTCTGTAACTTTCAAAACAAGAAGTTTTAAATGATTTTTATTTCACAAATTTGGAAAAATTTCCAAAAATTTAAAAATTCATCTAAATTTAGAAAATTGACTAAAGTTTCCAATAATCGAAAAAATGTTCGAAATCTAAAAAGCATTTAAAATATAAATAACGTTGCAAATTTAAAAAATATAAGTAACTTTCATAATTTTGGAAAATTTACAAAAGATTTCAAAATATTGAATAATATGTAAAATACATTAAATTTCTAAAAAATTTAAAAAAATTTGGACAAATTTTCATAAATCTCAAAATAGACATCAATGTAGACGGCTGTTTAGACGGCATATATCGGTACAGTAACCTCACACTTATCGTGAGAGGCTGCGACTGGGATTCGCGTTGTGCGAGTTCCCCCGCCACATCAAAAATCTTTCTCCTCGGTAATGTCAAAATTTGAGAGTTTAGGGAACATGTAGCATAAAAAGGAGTATATTCTGTTCGTTTTACATACTAATTCTAAAATCTGTATGGTTTGTTGAAAGTGTTAATCATAAGAAAATAAAAAAAATCAAGTACTCTGTACTGGAAAAGCATTTAAGTATTTCCATATAAAACGATTTGGGTTGAATCTTGTTTTTAGCATTGGTAGATATTGATAGATTTAAACTAACTTATTAAATAGGTTAAATTAAATATCAACATTTTTGAAAAAGACAGTAGTGGGATCAAATCGAGTAAAGGAAGTTGCGATAA
Organism: Druon quercuslanigerum; assembly: GCA_010014905.2. Lineage (NCBI taxonomy): Eukaryota > Metazoa > Arthropoda > Insecta > Hymenoptera > Cynipidae > Druon > Druon quercuslanigerum. Next base: position 6,203 of record JAAAKG020013234.1, on the reverse strand, counting down.
TCGAAAGTGCGATAAGTAGGATGGTACTATACTTAATTTTGTATTTAGTGATAGTTAAATGAGAATGGTACTTCTATTTGACTATGTCCCATAATCATATGATAAGACAGCCACACAAAAAAATTTTTTTATCTGGGGATGCGACATGTGTTTTGATATTGATTTGAACGCGCTTAATCCGAATCCGATGTAAGAGGTAATCCCACCCGATGTCTTTGAACACTAACCTCAGAAAAACTCAATAAAGTTATATAAAATGATGATATAATGCCTTACAGGCCGATTTTTTGTGAAGGAAATATCAGCGGGGTCTCACCTCACCTAACCTAAGCTGGCTTACTCAAATACAAACATTATATTATTTGACTACAATAATAGAACAATTTAGGTTGAATAAAAATAAAAAGATCCCGGTAATTAAATTCAGTAACTTCCTGTCAGAATGATGTGTCATATTTACTCTGCCACGTTTCAAAAACCGCAATTATATCATAAGAATTATTTAAACATGAAGAAGCAAAATTTATGAATTTTTTGCTTTGAATAACTAAAAATTATTATGCTAGATAGTGAGAAATTTACCTAAGTAGAATAAAGAAAAAATATATGTTGGAGGCGGTAGTGAGAAATAATGCAGTGACAGGTGGTGAAAAACTTTTTTGGATTTTGTGTGGAAGGTTTGAGTAGAGTCTGAGGGTGAATTAAGGAGTTAAAAATTTATTTTAATTGTAGTTGTGGGGTCGAATTTGGCTAATTAGGGAAATGAAGGTTAGGTTGGAAGGGCGACGGGGTAGTTTTGTTGTCAGAATATTGGGTTTTCATTGTGGACAAGGGTGGTTTATGTAGTACTGATGGATGGTAGAGGAGAGAAAAGGGTGTCCGTCTAGGCTGTAAGGGGTGAAATATTGTAAGGAGGTAGTGAATTCGATGGGGACGAAATTCCCATCAGACTACGACGGCCGGCTGTAGGAGGCCTGGTGTCGAGCGGCGCGGCAGGGAGAAAGGAAGATGAAATCAAAGAAAACGCCAAAGCGAGGGAGGGAGTGTTCAGTGCTAGTGAAGGGGAGGGTCTCTTGAAGAGAAAAAGAGACAGCAAAGATAGTCCGGAGAAAAGCGTGCTAGAGATTTTCTTTAACAAGATCGTAAGGTCACGTTGGTCACCCACCCTCCAAAAAATTGAGGGACAGGGAGTTGCGGGAAGACGTAACGGGCCTATGGAGCAGATTTGAGCTATAACTATGAGGAATGAGCTGAGGGTTTAGCCGGTATGAAAGAAAAGAAATAATAAAATGAAGCAGGTGGAAAAAAAGATTTGGTAGTGGAAGAAAAGGGCGAAACAAAGGTTTGAGAAGATGAAAAGGAGTTCGACAATTAAAAGGGGGGGAGCGCAAGAAGCAAGGGAGATTGATAGCGTGGAGAACATGATAGAAGAGAAAGTGGGAGAGCGTAGGAATGAAAAGGAGGAGAGAGGGGACCGTGAAAGGATAAGGGCAATGAAGTCAAGGATGGAGAGAAGAGGGCATGCAAATTGGAGAAATAATATTTGATAAGATTTGACGAGGAAGGAAAGGGATGTGCAGAGAATGCAATATCACAGGGCTAGGAAGGGGAGGAGTGAAAAGAGAGAGGCGAAGTAAGAGTATTGGAAAAGAAAAATACAGGAAACAATGTCGATATGAGACGCGAAGAAGGGAGTTTTGAAGGAATTTTAGGAGAATTTGTTTCGTGGAAAGTAGGGGGTTGGAAGTTACGCAGAGCGGATAAGTGTTAAAGGTCCTTTACTGGAACCTAGCAGGGGTAAAGAAGAAATATGAGGATTTCTGGAGGTATGTTCTGGAATTTCACGTGTTCAGATTGATAGAGACGTAGGTAGAGAGGCTAGGAATGGATTAGATAAAGAAGTTCATACAAAGAAAGAGGGGAAGGTCGTTGAAATAAGGGCACTAAAGATAGGAGGCGTAACATATATTTTGGTGACAATGTACAATGAGAATAAGATAGAAAGCGTTAAAGAAAGGGTTAAAGACTTACTAGGACAGAGAGATAAGGGTATGGTGGAACTAGCGGGAGGTTTTAATTTAAAAATTGAAGAGAGGAAGCCTGTATCAGGAAGGGGAGAGCTTCTAAAGAAAATCAAAGCAATAGTTATTAATAAAGAGGGAGATATTCTTAGAGACAGGATGAAGGACAGATGATGGGCTGCGGGCATCGGTAAAAGACTTTGGGATATAACCTTGCTGTTTCAGAGAAAAGTGGAACTGGATGGCCATATAAAATAGAGAGTGAGAAGGAAAACTGTGGTGATACAGGAGAGGTATGTAACGTGTCCACTGAGCCAGGAATATGCCAAACTATATTGTCAGGAGGCAGACAGAAACAAGGAGTTAAGGGTATATAACGGGGACACGAGCGTGCAAATATAAGGAGAAAATTTTAAAACAACGAGGAAGTGAGCTGGTTAGGGAGTGTCGATAGAAAAAGAAGAATAGATGTAGAGGTGGAAGCATTGAGGTGTTAAAGAGAAGATATTTTAGAACGAGTGGATTGCAGATAAATGAACTGAGAAGAGTGCATGAGGATGGAAGGAAGGTATATGAGTTGGTTAAAAGAAACAGCATGCAGAGAGAGGAGTTGGCAAAGGAGGAGAGAGTAAAGTCAACATTTAACAAAAATTAAGTGTGGAGTATGCCAAAAGACAGAGCACAATATTTTTGTGAGAAAGGAGAGCAAGGAAGCCAGGCTGTCTGGACAGAAGAGGATGTCTGAATTTTGCGGGAAGGGGGATGCAAAAATCGAGCACTGGATAGAGGAGTGTCAAAAGGTGAAAAGGAGCAGGCTGAAAAATAAACGGTTATTTATCTACCTAAGTAGAGTCAATGTTAGTCATTACAGTATATTTACTTAAGCTTGCTGATAAATACTTGACGGTTCAATAAAGTGTACAGAACGTCAGTTTAGGGGCCCACGTTCTTTTAAAAAATAGCAAATAATTTTAATTTATTCTAAAAATCCCCTTCATAACTTTTTGAGAGAAACTTTTTTTCTTTTAATTTAGCAACCAGCAGCTCCAGGTTTTTTCGGTTTCTTTTATTCTAAGTACGGTTCAGCTCTTCTGGTGTAATGTTTACCATCAATATTTAATATTCAATATTCAGATCAGTGACCGAACCACAAAAATATGTTGACTTAAGGGATTTGTATGGTTTTGAAAATTAAAAATTTTATAAATTCCTGAATTTATCAAAGTTTGCAAAATTTAAAAATTCCTAAATTAATTTTTTTTAAATATTTTAAGAAATATCCATATATTTATTTTATTTAAAAAATTTTAAGTTAACAAAGGTTTTTTAAATTTGATAAATTCTCAAATTCTTCATAAATGTTTTGTATTTTAAATATCTCATTACTTTTCGAAATTTTAATTACTTAACTATTTTAGTAAGACTTTTTTTTCTTTCAATTAAGGAACGAATAATAAAGAAGGTTAGATGATTCACACTAGAGATATTGCGAATATGTTTTTTAAGGTGCAAACTAATGTGGTTAAAGAATTAAAAAATTTTAAATAATTTCGAGGGAGGTCAAAGTCATCCACGGTTCAAAATAAAAACAGAACCCAGATTGCAGTGGACAAATTGTAATTGCAGAAACTCCAAAAGTGTTAGATTTTAATATATTATTATATTATTTAATTTACCAAGAAGATTTAGGATAACCACTAATGACAGGAGTAGAGCAGAAAGGACCGTCATTTTTTCTAACTTAGAAAAAAATGATTACTGTAATAATTAGGAGTTAATATAACAGTATAACTGTTGAGCAATGTTCTGGGTTTTCATTGAAGTATGCACAGTTTTATCAGAGTCTTCTTATCTCATGACTTATTTGAGCCTCGAGCTTGTTTTTTGAGGTATTTGTATATCACAAATCAGTCCGAAGAAAAAATAAATTTTATCAGCATCATTATGCAAGTGCTTACAAGGTTTAAAATATGATAAAAATCGTTTGATTTATATTTAGGCTTGAAAAAAATATACAATACCATCGCTAATCGGCATATTACGACAAGAAATATTTTGTTTTCGATAAAATTTTTAAATGATGATGCAATGATATCATGATAAAAATAGTGATAATAGGCATTTCAATGCTTAGTGCGCGATTGTTTGCACGTCACTTTCTACACGGCGAAAAAAGAAGGTCAGTTTGGTTATCTAGATGTGCAGCCAGAGAAGGATCCACTGTAGGAGAGCCCTTGAGTGTCGACTTGATCATCCCAGACTGATGATTCAAACCTCACTTATCTTTGTGAACCTTGATCATTATAAAGAGTTGTATCGCTGATAATATAGGGTCGATTTGATCATCTTAGATAGTCGACTTGATCTCATCGGACAGTCGACCTGGCCATTGTAAGATTTTAAACATTGGAGTAAAATCGGATACCAAAATCCCACATCTCGTTACTTTTTTCATCATTAATGAATGCTGGCGGGACATTTATAGTTTAAAGCACGCGGTGACAATAGATTAATATCCTGTTTCGTCTTTATCCTCAATCTCTTTAAAGCGTTAAAATTGATGTATAAAATTTAAAAGAATAAGCTTATTATTCTTTCGAAAAACAAAATAACTAAATTATTCTTTAGAAAAACTTGCTTTTTCTTAATTTAACAAATAATAATATAGGAACTGAATGCTTTGTTTTAAAGCATAATGAAGTTTGAACTGATAGAAAGTGTTTTGTCTCTCCTGTAAAGTGACTAAATATGTTTCCAGACTAATTTTTATTTAGATACTATTCTGTAAATATTCAGATTATAGACAAAATGTTTTCAGGATTTTACGGCATTTTGAAATATTACAAAAAATTTCAGAGCATTTAAATATTTCATACCCGGTTAGAAAAGGTAGGAATTCTAGAATACGGACACCGTCAAGCATTTTAAAACAGGCACTGTCGTGTGTACAAGTAGAAAATTATGTAAACAATTTTTTTTTAAATGAATGGAATTCACCGAATTCTCTGAATTGATGAAATTCAGTTCAATTAGTGAAATTTACAGAAGTCATGGGAGTTACGGAATTCACTTACGGAATTCATGAAATTATTCTAGTTCAAGGAATTCACGGAACGTATGTAATTAACCATATTCACGAAGCTTATGAAATTCAAGGAATTCATGGAATTAATGAAATTTACGGAATCACTGATATTCAAGGAATTTACGGAATTTATGAAATTCTCGTTTCATTTTTTCCGTGAATTTTGTGAGTTTATTAGATTCCGTAAATTTCTTTAATTCAGGAAATCTTTTGAATCCAGCTATTCCTTGAGCTCATTATATTCCGTGAGTTTTGAAAATTCCATAATTTTTGGTGAATTTCATGAATTCAATAAATTTCGCGAATTTCATTAACTACGGAAATTCTACGTATGCGTGCGCTACATTCTATACATTAGAAAAAGTTTTCGCTTTGTGAGAAAATGTATTTTTCTTGCGTGTAAACAGTGTTCTAAAACCTGTTTTACATTTTTTATTTCAAACTTGTAACTGGTGATTCTTTTGGGGCTTTATTACAGTATATGATATGTAAAATTGTTTTTGCGCCACGAATTATCTACTGTTCAAGCTTAACCTTGCATGTTTGTTTCTAAAATTTTAGAAATATTATTTTTAATGATTAAAACTTTTGTTTTTATTGAACATAAAGTAAAATAGAAGTAGAGTAGCGTATTTTATGAGGAGAAAAAGATAATAGTAAGTTACGTAAAAAGGGGGCACGGATAAAGAGTGTAGGTAAAGGGGATTGGTCAAGGCGAGAAAAAGAAAAGTTTAGAGAAATGGTTAGGAATATCAAAATGGGAGAGGAAAATGAAGACAAGGAGATAAAAAATGATAGAGGTAGTAAAAAGAGGATTAAAGTCAACAAATAAAAATGAAGGTAGTAAAGAGAGAAATATAAGTGGATGGAATGAGGAGTGTTAAGAGAAAAAGAAGGAGGTCAGAATTGAATTTAGAAAGTGGAGAAAAGAAAAAAGTAATGGGTAAGAATATAGGAGAAAAAAGAAAGAGTATTTGGAGTTGTGTGGTCAAAAGAAAGAGGAAGAGAATAAAAGGTTTAAGGAAGAGGCAGAGAAGGCTAGGACGGAAGAAGAGGTATGGAAGGTAGTAAATAGAGAAAGAAGAAGAAGAAAAAGA
>JAAAKG020013223.1:0-20843 GCA_010014905.2 Druon quercuslanigerum | reverse complement strand
CCGTCTAAGGGATGTTTTTCGAGGCTAGGGGTGTACGCTCAGTCGATCCGATGGGGAACTTTTTTGGTATTCGTTTCCAATGCCATCTGTGATATGATCATGAAGAAAAAAAAACTTTACCTTTTTTTTCTGGAAAAAAGTCTAATTTCCCCGAACTAAAAAAAACGGCTCTCCATTCTGCATTCACCTCCTCGTGGTGAGAGCTGGACAACGGAAAAATAGTTTGGTGGTCAAGGAACGCAATCTGTCTCTATATTTGTCCGCCACATGGGATCCAACATCTTGAATTCGGCAAATATTATGACGGATTCGTAATCAGCTCCCCCAAAACCCCCTATATGATAATTGTTATGAACAAAGACGTAATTTTCGAATTTTCGTCTGCTACCTTGGATCTGCCATCTCACATTGAACAGGAATGTTGTATCCTGATGATCGCAAAATATCTGAAAACCTTCGGCTTCTAGCCGCCATATTGGAGGTCGCCATCTTAAAATTCATAATGATTACTTCTGGATTTCAAAACTTAAGGTCCATGGACGGAAAAAATGCGTTTTCTTTTAATAAATAAAGATGACTTTTTCAGATATCATTTTTTTGAAATTTTGAACACAGATTCTGAAAGTTTTAAAAATTTAGCGCTGGGAATTATTACTTAGGAATGTTTTTGGTCGGATATCATATCAGAAACAGCCAAAAAATTTGGTCTATCAATGTTTCTTTATACCTTGTGCCGCTTTCCAAAATTAATGTTTTTTAATTTTTTATACTATATTTTACGGCTAAAGCAAAAACCGTGGGCGCTATCAAAAAATTAGATGTAAGAAAAATTTTGTAGCTTTTTTCTATGAACAATTTTTTTCAGTACATTTTTTTATAGATATGACGTCTGTCAAACAATTATATATTTTTATTTTAAATATTTTTTTTACAAATAAAACAAAAACATCGTATCAACAAGAAAAATTCGTAACAAACTTTTTCGATGTGATTGTATTCTGCTTTGACACTGCTTTGGCCTAAAAAGAAAGAACAAGTTTGTAAACCAGTCTTTATGGATTAACATTCAAAATGTGAGCACATTTTCAAAATATTTAAAACTATTTTTATTCAGTGTTTAAAAATTCCATGCACGGATATTTAGTACTTCGAAAGTCGAACAATTTATTTTCATAACTTCTTTTGATAAAATGAAAATTATCAGAGTCATAGCGTTTTCATAGTACAAAAAATAAGCCAAACTGAACATTTCAAGCCAAACAACGCATGATTTAAAAAAAAGTCAGGATAAGAGAAACGTTTACCTTTTAAAGCTCGACAAGATTATGATGAAAAATTTTTGAATTTTGTTGAAAAGTTGAAAAATCAAATTTTGATCGTACAGAAAATAACGAAAACTCGAAAATTCCATTTTACGATAGCATGCATAGTTTTTGTTTTTAGTCGTTAAAAGGAATATTAAAAATACAAAATAGAATTTTGCCCAAAAGACACAAGCTATGAAAAAAATAAATAGACAAAAGTTGCTCTTGCACAAAAACAGCGAAATCTCATAAAATTTGTAATAAATAATTTTTGATAGGACATTTGTTTTAATCGTAAGAAACAACATTCGAAATTCAAGAATTAAATTTTTCGAAAAGTGACACAAGGTACGAACTAAAATTAACAGACTAAAGTTTTCCAACCCAAAGAGATCTATAAATTTTTTATCAAAAAATAATTCATCAAAAAGTAAAAAAAAAAAATTGTTAAACCGACACAAGAGACGCGCAACATCAAAAGACAAAAGTTATTTAACCCAAAAATAACTACAAGTTTTTTATAAACTACAATAACATTTTATTTACCAAAATTTTTCGCCTAAAATACATCTGCATTGAATATAAAAAATTAGATTTATGGCAAAACGACTTAAGTTGCAGTAAAATGTTTAATAATCATTTTTATTTTATTAGAATGTTCATGTCTTTAATCACAGAATATTAAATAGCATAAGCTTATTGAAATGACCTAAATTTTTCTGTATGGCTGAGAATAAAATTTAATGAAAAATCAGAAACAAATAATAAATTAAACATTAAAAAGGAGATTTGTACTGATACACTTGAACATATACTTACAGAGTTGAACATAATATAGAAAAGTTCGCATTTTCGACCAAATTGAGTGCGAAGCACTAGATACATGATGAGAATGTGTTCGTTAAAGCTGAAGGAGCTTTAACTAAAGAGAATTCACAATCACTTGGGGTGCACAGACAGGCCGAGGGCGTAGCGTGAAAACGACATTTGTATAGGATTTGAAATTTAATAAAATATTTTCATGATGAACTTATTAATATCAAATTATTCTTAAATTGAAGATAGTTTATAAAGTTTTAATTGGACAGTATCCTCAAATAAAATCAATTAAATAATTGATATAGACAGCTGATGAACTTGAAACGCCTTTTGCCAAAAAAATTCAATTTCAAACGCTAATAATTTTTCATTGTTCAAGTCTTGAAAACCGCATTTTAAAATTCCATTTTGAGAAGAAAAAAAAACGAGAGATTTGGAACCTTAGCATCAAATGCAATGAATCGTATTAGCATAACTTGTTTTCATTCAGCTTAATCGGTTTTCAAATTAATAGATAACTTTTTTGTTTTTTAGTATAAAGCATTTCCATGAATTCTCTCTTTCTCTCATTATTTTCACTAAGGAAAATTTTAACATTATCGATGGGACACTCACTCGCAGAGCAGCGCTTCGCCAATTCTGAAGAAGTCGAAAAATGGCTCGTCGAATGGTGTGCCTCGAAAGAGAAAAAGTTTTTTTTGAAATGGTATCCGTGATTTGCCTGAAAGATGGGCAAAATGTGTAGAATACAGTGGTCAATACATTGAATAAAAAACTTTTTGATTTTTCCTTGAGGATTAAGTGTTTTCTTTCTTGAAAAACACGGCAAACTTTAACTAACACCCCTGGTATATTCCTTTAACTCTGTCTGATTATCTTCGGGGAAAATATTTCTCTGTTTTTGATTAGTTGAATTCTAATTTAAATTTTCTGTTTGAAATGAAAAGTGAGACAAACCTAGATGTCTGTCAACGAAATTCTTGATTGTTGCCATTTTGTTTTGAAAATAATGAGCAGAAAAGAAATGTAAAATTCTGTTTGAATATGTAGTTTTCCTATACCAGTTGGTAATAATATAACCATCCCAACCCTAGTCACATCTGTTTCCAAAAAACTGATTTTATTATTCTGCTATATTTCATGAGTAAATTGAAGTTTAAGATGAAAACTGTTTAAAGCATCAGTGACTATCTGCAACTTTGCCAGAGGAACGCATAATAAGGTATCGGCGACATACCGAAAATAAAAAAGCAAAACAAAATCTAATTTCTTAATAGCAATAACCTCTAAATCTTCCATAACTATTTCCGCTAAAATCAGAGAAATGTCTGAACTTATGGAAGTACGAAACTTGTGTCTATAAAAAGATCCATTAAATTTAAGATTAGTTGAGTTCCTGATAAAAATTATTCCTGCAATAAAATATTTTTGATATAATTTAAGTTCGGTATTCTTATATGCTCAGTCATTTTTTCAATTTTAGCAGAAATAGTTATGGAAGATTAAGAGGTTATTGCTTTTAAGAAATTTTATTTTGTCTTACCTTTTTATTTTCGGTAATTCGACGATACCTTATTACGTGCTCCCTTGGCAAAGTTGTAGATGGTCATTGATGCTTTTAACGGTTTCGCTCTGAAACTTCAATTTGCTTATGAAATAAAGCAAAATAATAGAATAATTTTGTTTGTAGATAGAAGTGATTAGGGGTCGGGATGGTAATATCATTACAAATTGATATAGGAAAAGCACATATTCAGACAGCATTTTAAATTTCTTTTCTGCTCATCATCTTCAAAACAAAATTGCAGCAAATAAGAATTTAGTTGATAGAACTTTAGGTTTGTCCAACCCTTAATTTCACGCAGAAAATTTGAGTATTGTTAGAAATTTCCTTTTTCTAAACCATTACCAACGAAAGTTAATTGAGAAACAAATTGCAATAAGAATTCAACTAATGAAAAAGAAACATAGAAATATTTTACCCGCAGATAATCAGAAAGAGTTAAAGGAATATAGTTCATTTGATACTTTTTTTCTTCACTTTTTTGGTCAAATTTCTAAAACTATTGAATTTATGTTAAAACAGTTTAAAGTCCATACTATTTTTCGTGTACCCTTTAAAATGAATTCAGTGAAAAAAATTTGCAAAGATCCTTTAGATAAAGTGTTTAGATGTTCGTTTAGGACGCTGTTATAAGAGTGTTCTTGCCAGGCATACAAAGGAATTTGTTGATGTTGTCCCAGAGTTTGACTGGGATAATGTTAAAATTTTACATTGTGAAAGTAATGAGAGAAATAGAGAATTCATGGAAGTGTTTTATACTAAAAAACAAAAAAAGTTATCTCTTAATTTGAAAACCGATTTCGATAAATTAAAAAAATTTTATGCTAATATGATTGATTACATTTAAGGGTAAGGTTGCATGAATCTTGTTTTTCTTTTACTTTCTTTATTTCGGATTTACTTATGATAGATATTTCTTGTGTGTTTACAACAGATTAACCTACTGAGCCTCATTCGATTCTCAGATATCAAAGAGATAATACCTGTTCTTTAGTGCTACTTGTCACCTGCTTTTTTACATTCAGTGTTCTTTTATTGTAGTTTGATAATAGTAAATAAACAATAAAATAAAACAAAAAAGGATAAGATTTGTCCCAATAATAGAAGAATGTTGTACTTTCCTTTAACGATGATTTTTATTTATTATATTTATCTGTGAATTCGTGCAAAAATGGTTTCGTGACTTGTGCATTGTGGTAAAAAAATTTCCACCATAAGACTTTAGATAGACAGATAAAAGCAAACTAGATACTCATTAGGTCAATTATATTACTTCATATTGAGCTTTGGCAATTGAGGTACACATTATACTGTTATGATGAAAAACTATTAGACACTATTTCTTCTACTCTCATGGTACCGGAGTAGTTTCCACCCCCTGATAGGGATAGTTTTCTCTTGTCGTGTACACTAATGACAAACCCGGTTACAGCATGTCTTGAAAAAATGTATGATCCTCCTTCCTTTTTTATTTCGAGCTCCAGATGCAACAAATATTTCTACCTCGAGGAAATTGATTTCTTAATCAGCCCTTGAGGCAACCAACCAACTTTTTTATGAATCGTTACTATACAATAACCTCCAACTGCACCAGGTGTAAAAAATACATTTTCATCCAGAAAGTTGATTTCTAAATCGACCTTGGAGGCAAACAACCAATTTTTTTTATAATCCGTCGGTATACTATAACCTCCAAGTGCACAAGGTGTAAAAAATACATCTCCTCCGAGTGATATGCATGAATGATTTTGATGCTATTAAATATCTCTACATCAGCTTTTTTTAGACCATGATTTATTTTCAAGAGTTCTCAATTGTCAGCTTCAGAAGAAAAAGTTAATCATTTTTATAATGGTCCCCACAGTCTGACATAGGCAGTCAAATGCGGCAGTTCATTAATTTTAAAAGAACATTTTTCACGTAAATAAAGTGTTTCTATATCTTTAAGAAAAATGTGTAGCAAAGTTTCAGCTAAATCCAGTTCTAATGGATCAATTTCTTCTTGCAGCAAGATGTAGATAGCCCAATAGTAGTAAATAATTTTCATGGTACTTGCATATCAATCTACCTCTTTGTACTCATGGTCTGTAGCACAAAAGAAACGCCGGAAATTCTGACACCTCCAGAACAAAAATTGTTCAATTTTCTCGATATTCTTGTTACATTATCCGGTGGTATGATGCCACTTAATAACTCTTGAATCTTATCGCGAAGACGTTCATTCAAATAATAGGGTTCATTAGGATTGTTTGAGATAAACCAAAGAGATAGAAGCATCTTAATCACACCGAGAAGAACGGCGTGTAAGTAGTCAGGCACAAAAACCCTTTCCGTATCAGCGAAGGGTATTTTACTGGCGACAAATCTGCCTATCACAGCTTTAAAGTGAATTAAAGATATATACAATTCTGCAATTATTGCCTGTTCTTACATTGCTGAAATAGCTATGTATTTCAAGCGTTTTAATTCCGAACCAGGCCTAAGGTCATATCAATAAGCTCATTGTTACATTTCGCTTTGTTTTTGTTTATATATCTCTTTCTTTTGATAGAAAGTTAAATATTCTTCCAAATATTGTTAAGATATTTTCCTTGGAATCACAAATCGGCGAAACAGATAAAATTTTAGAGTGGGTTTCCCGAAGGCGGAATCATTAAACACCTCTGGTCTAGATGCGTTTAGAATTTAAAACAGGACGAAAATGATTTCCCACAATGTAAAAAAAACTCACGAACTCTTCTTGATGCTGATGATAATTAAATAAATTTGTGGCTAAAACAAAAGAGAACGAAGTATGATTATGCTATTTCCCCGGATATTATCCTAGTCGTCCTCGTGCCTTTTTTTGCGTGGATGCATGGAAAGTAGTAATTTTCTGGTATATTTTAGTTAGAAAATTAGTTAAAATCATTTTGATTCTCTGGCAAATCTCAGACTTATATTCATTGATTGTAAGCCAGAAAATCAGTGCTGCTAACCTTGATTTCAAATTTATAAGCTATTTTTAATTGGCGAGTACTTGGCTTTAAACATTTTTTATTCATAATTGACCATAAATAAAAATTACGAAGAAACTACCTCATAAAGCCAGGGAACAATCTCGATCATTCCCAAGAGATAAGAGGGTAACGTGTCATTGTATTAATTTTAAAAGTCTACCTCTTTGGGAAAAATCCTCATTTATGCTTTTCTTACGACCCTTAGGTGGAACTAATTCCACCAAAAGAACGAAAGATCAACGTAAATTTGGTATTTTTCACGGCTAGGAAGAGAACGTTAACAGGCCGAGGGGTTATCTCAATGATCCCCTAGAAAGTCAAACATTTGCTTCGTAGCGGCATAGTGAAGATGACTTATGTAAAATAAATTGCAAATACCAAAGAATTAAAGTATAAAAAAATAGTAATTGTAAAATTTAGATTTAAGCAAAGCACGTTACCACTTCACTTGAGCTAACTAGAAAGAAAAACCACTCTACTTATCAGTATTTTGATCAATGCATCATTAAGTCTTGGGTCGACGCACACACCAAACTAACACTAAACACCGGACTGCTCTCCTCAGGAGCAGATAACCTTACCGGCAACTCTCTTAGAGCCTCGAGACGCGAGTGAGGAAGCGAGTCGGATCGCTCCCCGGCTGAACTGCCTGTTCTTGCCGGTCAAGCGAGGTATGCCGTGATTGGATGGCTGTCCCCACTCGGTACCCTCAGAACGGGTCTTCGGTCTCTTCATTTTGTTCGGATATTCGCCGCGTAGGATGGTATACTATGTTCGTACTATGTGTCTTAATGCAGCCAATATTTGTTTTTATATGCGGTAGTTCAAAGGCAAGTCGCAGTTTTCACCACTTCCATCAATGAAACATAATGAAATTTTAATTAAAAATGATGCTTCTGCTTCCAATACCCTAATTCAGAAAAGCTAATCAGAGATTGAATCAATACTACTTTCTAGGAGTATATCATTATTATCTCACAAACTAGATACAAATATTATAGATGCATCTCAGGATGATGATGCTACCAAAGAATTAGTGACCTCTTCGTAAATCTCCTTCAGTGAAACTAAAAATGTTTCTGAGGAAAAGGTTCAAGATTACTTAAACGAAATTAAGGGTTGTGAAATAGAAACTAATAATTCGTCGGAATTTACTGAGAAAATCGATAAAATCGAGGAAAACGAATTAGGGAGGTCCAAGTCTTCTGCTTCTCAGTATTTCTATAGTAATTTTAGTTATTTTCTAAATATTTAATCTATACTTTCGTTACGAGTAATCAAGTTGGGTAATGGGAATGTTGTCTTTATGAAAATAGCGGATATTAAGATGGCAATTTTGAGTACGTTTTGTCTATCTATATTTGAAATTTTTGTATTAAATAAATTTAGTTAAAAGTCAAAATTTCTCTTTACAATTGAACTTAAAATGCAAATCCATAATTACTATTTATTATTCTTAGTATCAATTTTCTCTCAGAACAGAATTAGAAATTTGCAGGTTTCTACGAATCTATCAACTTGTTTTTGACTTTTCAGTTAAAGCGAAGTAAAAATGATCTAATTTAACAGTAATAATGTTTAAACCGTTTATTAATACTTAGAAAAACATTCACATAGATTAACGTCTTTCCTATGTTTTTCCATCTTGCCCATTAGATTTAAGGTTTCCTGACACTCTTGGAGCCTCGAGCTGCAATTGAAGGTAAAGAAATAATTTTTTTAATCACAATTATCAATCTCGTCTCTGTCAACTTTCTAAATTAAACTTTTTTCCATTCCTGACAAAGTGACTTAAAAAAAATCACTAAAAATACAAAAAATGGTTGAATAAGATTGTTCTTTCTGAAATCAAAATTAATAACGTTTCTTGCAACAAAATGGCATTATTTTTTAATCTGTGACTCCAGAATTCTATTTTAGGATTAAAAAATTACTTTTTATGCATATCTCGATCATTATTTATCATAAATATCAAATTTAAATATTTATATAATAAAAAAAACGCGCTGACAGCAACCAATCGGGTTACTGGCTCGACGCAAGCGCTGCTTCGAAAGTTCCCAAAATTGGCAGCACTAAGTGGGACCCGTCTCTTGTTCAACTGGTTCTCCGTGCTGGCCGAGCAAGCTCTGCCCTGATTGTCTTCGAGTCCTCAATCTGTGTTTTATGAACGGGTCTTCATTCCTTTTGCTTTGTACGGAAGTTTCTTATGCGAGATGACTTGCTCAAGGACACATTTTAAAAAGTTGCATGAAAATCTTCCAGATTCTTTTTTAACAATTTTCAAAATAAATTAAGCATTTATTAAGAAAAGTACACTTTATTTGTTCTCTTAAAGCCTTTCTAAATTCTAAAAAAATTCTATTTTTGTTTAAAATCTTTAAAAATCTAAATTTCTTAGGGAGTCATCCTAGCTTGATTGTCTCTTTTTTTTTAATACTGCAGCATTGACAAACACGCTGCCGCGTTTTCGATTCCGAAAGTGTAAAGCGAGATTGGATGTGTTTTCACAAAGCTTTACAGTTATTTTTCAACAAAAAATAATTTTTTTTTAACGAAAAATAGTTGCATTTTTAACAAGAAGGATAATAAATACTGGAATCTCTAAAGGAATGTTAAATCTTTATGCCGAACAGAGGAATTTTCATTATAAAGTTAAAATTTTGATTGAAAAATTTCATTCAAACAAGATGGTTCAAATTTCAACAAAATAATATAATTTCTAACCAGATAAGAAAATTGTTCAATAACTTTTGAAACTCATTTTAATTATTTATACAAAATATTTTACTTTCATAATTTTATTTGTAAATGAAAGGAACGAAATTTCAGTATTTCATTTTTTTTCTTAATTATGAACTGGAAACTTTTTTTAATTAGGTTATAGCGTGCAAAGAGGTTATTTTGTTTTCCAATATTTTATTAATTAGAAAAAAGATCTAGCTTTATTGAGTTTAAGGAAGGAATAAAAATAAAGTTGAAAATTAATAAATAATAAAGTTAGAAAATAGAGTGATTGATATTATACATGAAACTGGCGTCATAGTTAGTTTTCCAGTGCAGCCCGATGTTTATTGATCACCCGTTGCTTTACACATCAATTTTAAATTTATTCTAATTTTATTTAGTAACTTAATGAATAACATTTATTTGACGAAAAGAATAGACTATGCAGGTTCATATTTTTTAAAATACCACGGCAATATTCTAAATTTAATAATGTTAAAGTTATATAATTCATTTCATAAAAATCTAAATTATCTTGTGTTATATTTCAATGGTCCATATGGACATAATGCAATCGTTAGATCAATTATAACATTTATATTTCTGTTTTTCTCATAAATTCTAAAATTTCTGTAAAACTTCGCCTACTGCAGTAATGTCGGCCACTTACCGTACAAATTGCGCAAATTTTAATTTAATTTTAGGATTCTATTGATCGACTGCAAGTTACTGTGATACATTTATGGAATCCACATGCCTAATATGAAACCACTTTCGGATTGGGTACTTGATTCCTATGGGAGTGTCATTTATTTCTTCTGTGTTCAATCCTTTAACCTTTCGGCTGAAAATGTTTATTTTCGCTCGTAAGCCGGTTGGGCCAAGGGGCAAATATATTCCACGAAGAAATGTATAACCGCACTTTGTTTTTTCCAATAATGCAAGGATGTCACCATTGGCTGCTGATAAAACCATTTCTACTCCGTTTGGCAGGGCCGTCAGAAAATCATCATTCCCTCTTAAATAAAGTGGTGTACCGGAAAGAAAAGTGTATGTTTGAATTTTCAATACACGTTTCGGATTATTTATGGGCAAAAATCGGTATTGTGGAAGTTCTTTAATTTTAATTCCAAGTACTTTAGAATGTATGGGCTTGCTAGGAGGAGAAATAGACCTGGTACGAAGTAATGGCTCGGCGGAAAGAGAATGCCTATCAGGAGCATGAGATCTCGAAGATGGAAGATTCCTGGCAGGAGAATTATGCCTGCCAGGAGAGTTTGAAGGTCCGGTATGAGAACCATCAGTAGTTTTGTCGCTTTGACGATCAGCATTGAATTGTAAACTCAACTCTGGAATAAAAAACAGAAGATTACATTTTATTAAAGCAAACAATCGGAACATAAAATAGGTGCATTAATGCCATGCGACGAAAGGGTCAGGTGACCAAAGCTGGTCCTCAGTTTTTCTTTCCTAACTTACGTCTAAGCGAAATGAGGTATCGCTCTAAAAGTTTGGAAACCGGAAGAGGAGGCAATAAATTGCATGTTTCTGCTTTGTTCCGATCGAAATTTTGAAAAAAAAGTAGAAGAAAATAAAAATTGGAAGCTATATTGGTACTTTTCTTTTCAACTTGCGCCCACACGAGATTAAATATCATGTCGAAAAGTCGGCACGCTAAATAGAAGTCATGCAGAAAGTTGTCTTTGGTCCTAAATATATAGGATTGTGAAAAAAGTTTTTTTTTAAATACTAATTTGGAGACATACCGACTGTGCTGTAAAACCCTACAAGCAATTTTCAATGATGTCAAAGGTCACGAACATTATGTACAAATAATGCAGAATCTAATGTTTGCACTTGAAATCCAAATAAATAAATAAATTTTCTCTGACATACGTATCAGCTATTTCAGAGCAGCAGTAGTGCAGCGAGTAGTTAACTTCGAAATTCTGCGGGTCTGTGGCTAATACAGATTGCATGCTTACCGACAGAGAAAGATCGAAGTCAAACTTCTGCTGTAATGCCTAAATTCGTAGGTCAATATTTCGTATTTTCATAAATAAACTTTTGTCTTTCCCTAATTCTGTGTCTTTGGTCTTTTAATATTTATTAATATTTTCCGAAAAATTTTTCCGCATTATTTAAAGTTTTATTCGCCTTAAGCATAAAAATGTTTCTGTGGACAAATCGCTGGACAAACATTTTTCTTTAGATGTCATTATTTATTATAAATTTTTTAAAATATCATAGCGAAGGGTAATATGAAATACACTTTTCCTCGATTTCGTAAAAAAAGAAGTTACAAAAAAATCTGTCGATAAGACATTCTTAGTTGATTTAGTGAAAAAAGCGTATCCTTTAAAAAATGGCAAAACCCAATATTTGATTGGAAAAATTGTTTGAAAAATTACAAAGTATAAAAATATGCCTAAGCGGACCCGGTGCACGCGACATCCGCTAGGGCACCTCTGCACGTCTAAATTGCAGCATGCAGAACTGGGAGTGTACCATCTGTGCACGTGCACATATGGGGCACTCCTAACTGTACACGTCAGAATGTAGACGTGTCTATTTATACCTTTGTCGTAAAGCTTAACAAATTCCCCTTAGAATTATAGATATATTATATTATTGTATTTACCAATGCAACTAAAGATTACCGCCAAGGATAAGACAATCTTCATCTTCTCTTATTTAAGAAAACCCTGTTTAATGTAATACTGCACAGCTTGATTCACGATGTAACTAATGAATTTTTTTTTTCTTCCACAGATTTCATAATCTATACCATAGCAGTTATCTTTTTGATTTAAAGCTTTAAGATTGTCCTTGTAAGGTATAAAAATTACTTAAGACTCAATGTTTATACAATCTTTTATATTTCGGCAAAGGTTTCTATTACTTATGAAATGTATACATGAAGTATCCAATATAGCTGATTTATCGCCATTGTTATCAGTGCTGCCCAAGTAAGCGGCTGAGATTTTTATCATAATGTCTACCAAATATGTAAGTAATGAGTACATGTTCTTTAAATACAAAATATAAATGAAATTTTCTATAACCGCCAATCTATCAATAAGAATGATTTACAACTGTGTGATTCGGGTATGAGAATACTTTTTAAAATAAATTCTTTACATATTTTTTTAATTTGAAAACGTTAATATAATAAAAAGACTAACATCGACGCCAAATTAATTCAACAGAGCAGAGCCGTCTATAAATTCCTTTTCTTTGACTTAAAGAATTCTTATTTTTGCTGCCCTTTTTAGGAAACTTCTGCTTAAAAAAAAATTTGAGTTGATTTAGCAACAAAGTTTTTTCAACAAAGTTTGTGTATTGAAACGACAAAAGAACGTCAGCGCAACTAAAACTTAAATTTTTTTTAAAGAATACTATTAATTCGTTTGGTTAGTTTAGACTAATAATTCATTTGACCATTTTTTAGTTGATTCGAACAAATGAATTTGTTGAGCCAACGGTATTATACATTATAAAATTATTTGGTTGACGTAAAACAGTATAGTTCTGACAGCACAGCTTCACAAAACTACCGAATAAGGTTTGCCGAACACTTCAAAAAAGTGAAATGTTTGTCGAGCAAAAAAGAATTAATCTTAAGGTTGTAAAAAAAATACAAGTCGAATAGAATGAAATATATGTTAATTTTTTAAGTTAAAACATGTCACATTCTGTGAATTCTCCTAATAGTAAAAAAACTTGAATTATACATAAACTATATTTTAAAAAAATGAAGAACTTAGTAATGGTTATGACAAACAGAGAATGACACGTAAAGACTAGAATTTAAAATGTAAAATTATAAGAAAGATTGCGATTAACAAAGAAGACATTATTTCATAACACTCTGATAAATTTCGTGAATGATTAGGATTTCAGTCTGCTCACCTGAATTATTACAAAAGGAGGATATTGAGAAGAGGCTATCTATTTCAAGTGGAACAGGGATGCATATTCAATACCATATCAGAAACTTGTGGCTTCATTTTCAATAACTCCTCAGTTTCGCGAAAGGAAACTGTGAGCTTACGATGGCAAATCTAATAATGTTACCGTTAAGATATAATTCAATATTTATGTTTTTTCAGGGAAGGTAAGAATTCATTGTCGGGCTGACTATGGGACTCGATCTAAAGATGGTCATACAAGAGAATCGGTTGCAGTGCGCTGGATACGTCTCGCGTACGTGCCGTCCATACACGAACCCATAAAGCCAACCAAACGCGTGCAACCTGACTACTTGTTTGCGTCACTGCGCAGGCGGAAGCACCACGACAGGTTGTATGCAACTGGTGGGCTCCATGGGTTCGTGCACGGAATACCCGCTAAACTCTCCTCCCTCACTCCTGCATCCTGCTGTTTATGCCTACCTGGCCTTGTCATCCCCGTCCAACCAAGATGTGCGCATCATCCGCGACAGGTTTGCGCAGCGAACTTGTCAGCCTTCGAAATCTTGACTGCGTTTATTCGGTGACCGCTGCCGTTTTTGTCGCTCCCTCGATAAAGCGAACTACCTAAACGACTGGCATCTCTTCGGCCCCAGTAGATGGGTTCCTTTCTTGATTTTTTCATTTCCTATGCTCCCTTTTTTCTTGCAGAAAATTGTTTAAAATCCTTATTTTAGGATACATATAAAACATATTTCAGAATCCAGGCTTGCCACGTCGAGAGACCAAGTTTATAGTGTGTCTCATTGCGTGGCATTTTAGCTCCATATGGTAAGTTGTTTACATGTTTTGATCCAACTACAAAAACATTGCAGCGAGAAGATCCTTTCTGTCCAGTAAGACACTTATTCTCTATTATAGAAAGGCATAAAAGAGTCAACCAATTTTTGTTCTTATAGCCATTAACTAACTATAACAAATAATGTCACATAAGTGCGGATTTTTTATTATGTATTCCACGTTAAAAAATTCTTCGATGGTTTCTCTTAATATCTTTGTGGAAACACGCAGTCTATTCGATAACGTCTTCCTTAAAACAAAATAAAGCAAATGAAGCAAACAAAGGGAGGAACGACTTGAAGTTGCTTCTGCAACTTTAAGTCCTTCCTCGTTTCCATCTTCTGAATTATATTCGTGTCTGTAAGCTACAAGAATTAAATTAATCTTATCAAACTCGATCTTGTGCAACCTGGATGCCAGGTCTTCCAATAACAAAAACCGGTTAGATTTCCTACTGGTAAACCATTTCACAATTCTTCCAGTGCGTCCAGCTGGGCAGAGGATGGTTGCATAACTTTAAATATCCTGCGAATAACTCCAGTTGAAAGGTGGTTGTGTTTTGCTTTGTCTTTTGCTTACAAAAAACATTTTAGAACTAAACTATTTCACAGAAACAGATTTTCTTTTTGTGGCAATTTTCTTCACATTATTGAACATCGTTGTGAATTTGATTCTTTGCCTTCTAATTATAAATGGCTTGAAGGATAATCTTTCTTCTCAATATCTGATTGCTGGACACTTGTCACAATAAGAAATCTTCGAAAGTGCCAAAAATAGTCGCTCGGTAATAAATTAAAATTTGTAATTTTCACTTTATTTTATGTAATGAATTTGCTAATTCTATAGTCCTGGAGCGAAAGGAGATTTTTTCTTCAATATTTTTTAATACATACACAGGGAATCATAAAAGTAATCGCACGCTGAAACGCTTTTAAAAGTTGAAGTTTGTCGGTTTTATCAATGAAGAAAACACTTAATCCTCAAGGGAATCTCAAAAAAAATTTTGTTCAAAGTATTGATCATTGGATTCTATACGACGAGCCATTTTTAGACTTCTTCAAAACTGACGAAGAGCTGCTCTGCTACTGAGTTTCCCATTGATGCGACAAGGTGATAATCGGACGGGGCGAGGTCTGGAGAGTACGGCGGGTGCGATAATATTTGCCAATTCAATGCTTTTAATGTGTTCTTCACCACGTTTTCATGTTGTAGGATAACTTTGACATGTCTTCGGACCAATTCCGGCCGTTTTTCGATCAACGCATGATTCATATTGATCATTTGTTGTGGGTAGCGATCCGTATTAACCGTCTCACTAGGTTTTAATAACTCAAAGTACACCACACCACACTGGTCTCACCGAACACAGAGCATTGTCTTACGACCAAAGTGATTTGGCCTTGGAGTCGATGAGCCGACCTCACCAGGTGAAAGCCATGATTTTTTCCGGTTCGGGTTCTTGTCATAAATCCATTTTTAGTCCCCTGTGACAATTCGATGCAGAAGATATTTCGTTTCGAACAGTTCAAGCAGCATTTCACAAATGGTTTTTAGATTTTTCATTTGTCTATAGTTTAGTTGGTGTGTTACTCATTTTCCATACTTTTGGATTTTTCCCATGGCTTTTAAACGTTGGCAAATTGGTCCTGGAGTCACATTTAGACTTTGTGCCAATTGTTGTTGCGATTGGGTTAGGCCTTCATCCAATTACGCCTTTAATTCCTCGTCTTCGAACTTTTTCACTGCACCAGGATGTTCATTGTCCGTTAAATCGAAATCTCCACTTTTAAATTGACGAAATCATGTCTCACATGTTCTAATCACTGGAGCATCTTCACCATAAGTTTCTACCAGCAATCGATAAGCTTCAACTGTTTTTTTATTTTGATGAAATAAGAAAAGCAATGAATGCCGCAAGTGCGATTTACTTGGAACGAAACTCGACAGATTCACTGAGGTAAACAACTATAATGCTATTATTTTGGCAGAATGGAATTGCGTATTTTTGTTGGTTATTGTCCATAGAACAATATGACATAGATGCCAAATCATAAAAATGTATACATATCTCTAACGACATCTATGAGTAAAACCGGCAAACTTCAACTAACACCCCAGGTAATTGAAAGTTGGTTCAAAATTAAGGGCTTAAAAATTGCAGAAAGCAAAGTAATTCTTGGGTTTAATAACGAAGTCAACCTTTTACCTAGAGTTTTCTTTTATCATAGTTTGTAATCACTCAACCTTTCTTTTCAATTTTATAACTCTAAAAGGTATGGTACCAATGTATATAATTGGTAGGTATATCCTTGATAGCAAAATCATTAATTGTCGGCTTCATAATTTGATTTTTCATTCACGAACGATTATTATCAATGAGAGAGAGTGGTTAATAAAAGTAGATGGACTTTTCTTGACACGTAAAATCCAAGAGATTTAGAAATTAAAAAAAAATAAACTGAGTCTGTGATTGACCCCAAATCAACAGTCTAAATTAAAGAAAGGAATTTTTAATACTGCAATATTGAGAAGAATTAAGCAAAGTAATTACCCTTATCCCAATTTTCTAGTTTATTTAAAATTGTAATATAAAACGAGGAACCATCTTTAAATAGGTGTGCACGACCAGACAAGGTCTGGATCAAGAAATCTCTCTGTATCTATCTTAGTTCTCCCTTTCACAATTTTCCCTTACCCATTTTCGTTTCCCTTTTCTCATTTCCCTTTACGATTTACCCTTTCCTTCCCTTTCCTTCCCCTTTCTTCTTTTCCTCATCTCCCTTTCCCTTTTCACTTATAGCATTTCCCTTTCTCTTAAACCCTTTCTCCTTTCGCCCCTTGAATTTTTTTCTCCTTGCCCTTTCCGAATCACCGTTACTTATTATTTATTATTTCTTTATTATTTCTTTCCTTATTTTCTCCTTATAATTTTACCCTTTCCGTTTTCTCATTTTTTCGTTCGCTTTTCCTTTTCCCCATTACCTTAAACTGTTTTGCTTTCTTCCTTGCCATTCCCCCTTAACACTTTCCTTTTCATCCTTTCCCCGTTCCCTTAAACTTTTTCTCTCTTCCCATTTCCTCCTTTTTCTTTTCCACTTTCCATTTTCACCCTTTAGCTTTCTTATTTTCCCCTTCCCTATTCCTTAGCTTTTTTCTTATATCCGTTTACCGTTTATCATTTCACACTTTCGCCTTTGCCCTTTCTCCATTTCCCCGTTCCCTTTGTCCTGATTCTTTTTACAATTTTGCATTTCCCCTTTTATTTTTCTGTTTTTTCCTTTTCCCATTTCCACCATTTGCTTTCCCTTTTCACCTTTGTCTTGCCTACAAAGGTTTTGAAATTTTGAATCCTCAAAGGGGATTTTTAACAGAACAGTTGAATTTTTGAGATAACAATAAAAATTATAATTGAGCCGCCTAGTGCAAGAACTATTGGAAAAATTACTGCCCGGTTGTCTCAATAAAAGAAAATTTGTAAACTAAAAAAAAATTATTTTTTTAATATTTAGAATTGTGTAGAATAAGGAAATAAAACATCTTCCCATTAGAATTTTTGACATCAAATGTTTTTTTTAAAAGATAAAATCGAAATATCGAATCAAAATTTTTCTCTGATTAAATTAAGTTTTAAAACTTAAGTTCTAACAGAAAAAAGTGATTTGTTACTCATAGTTACTTGATAATTAATGCAAGTTAGGCACAAAGAATATCATTAGCAATAAAAATAAATTGTTCACACAATTATTTTTTCTGAATTGAAAATAATATTAACTCATTTTATTGAAAAGGAGGAAACAATAACAGTTTATACAAAAAGTAATCTTTCTAAAAAATCCTTATTATCCTGCTTAAATTGAAAATTAGACAAAAAGTGGTCAATTTTGAAAAAAGCGCGACTTTCTACCTTATAATTTTAAGAACCTTTTTTGCATATTAAATTAATTTAGAAAACATTTGGAAGGTTCAAAAGTATTGGAAATAGCTAAAAAATAATTTAAATACGATGTCAAAAATTTAAAAAAGTTAATTTTTAAAGAATTTGAAAAAATTGTGAAAAGCTCTTTAGGAAGTACGAAAGGCTTGACGAAAACAAAAAAAAATTTCTTTAGATACCTGGAAAAATTTTTGATGGCTTTTTGTTTCTCAAATTTAATTTTTGAAGATAATTTTAAATGTTTCAAAACATTTTAAGAGCTTGCTACAAATGTCAAAAATATCTAGAAGATGAAAGGGTATTTTGTTTAAATTGAGCAAATTTTTTAAACTCGATATTTTGAAAAATCCTTAAAAATGAAAAAATGCTACTTTTTCGACACCTCAAATCTAAAATTTTATAAATTATTTCAAGACTCTTAGGAAAATTATATATTTATATAACTTAAAAAACAAATGAACAAACCCAAAAAAAGATATGCTAATTTCAAAAGTTTATTTTGTGTTCAAAATTATTTGTCCCCTAAAACTATAATTTGGGTGATATTTTTCTCTTTCATAACTAAAAAATATTTATCGGTTGAAAATTGAGCTACGTGTGTATTTTTAGTTTGAAAGTAGTTTGTTTTTTATTCAAAAGTCCACCATTATCTTTAAAATTCGTTTCATCTGGTTCAAAATGCCACTGGTTGGAAATTAGTCTGTATTGATTAAAAATTTATTATTTCACATCAAAATTGTTCTCTTTGGTAGAAACTAAATTTTTGGTAGATAATTCATAACATAGTGTTAAAAAAATTAACCTGTTTTGTAAAAATACATCTCCTTTAAAAAATTTCACCATTTTTGATTAAGAATGCTAATTTTAAAAATTAATTTTCTTGGATTAGGATTCAGCAATTTTTTTAAAACTTTGTCTTTTTGAGAATTAATTAAACCTTTTTTTTTATATAATTAGAATATTTAAATGTTTACCTTTTAATAATTCTGAGATAAGATCCAATTGTATGTCAGACTATACACACTATACTAACATTTCATTTTACGCAAATAGAGTAAATATTGACAATTAAACATTTTTATTCTGCTTATTAAATAAGTCACTTCCATTTTTATAGATTTTTAAAAACTAAAAAGTTTCAGATTAAAAACTTTTGGCAATAAGTGAATCACTTGAACAATTGAAAAATAATTGTTCTTACATTTTTTTCCTAACAAAAATATTGTAAACTACTACAAAAAATTTCTATGAGAAAACCATATTCTTAAAATACATTTCATGATAAATCGTCTTATTCTAATTTTGTCTACGGGTTAAAAAATAAAAAATTTTAGTAAAAAGTTTTTTTTTTAAATTGATAATCTTGAACGACATAATTAATCATATCTTTCGGAGATGTTTAAGCACAAGACAAAATACTGAAACATGTTTTTAAATTTACAACCTGAAATAATTAAATTTCCGACTAAAAAAGATTAAATCTGTAGCAATAAATGACTAATCTTCAATGAAAAAATAAACTTTAAACAAATAGTTGAACGACTTTATCATTTTTAATTCTCTTAATTAAACGGTGTATCAGCAAATTGTTAAATATTTTTAATGATATCATTTAATGCTTGAAACATTAATTTTGTAACTGAGAAGTTAACTTATTTTTATTATAATTAGCTTTAAATCGATAATTGTTTAAATTCTTTTTTCAGTTTTTGAAATAATTTTAAATATAAAAATAATATTAGGTCTTCTAAGAAATATAAACCAAAAATGCTTATTATCTTAAAACCTATCAAAACCCTTAAGTAGTTTTTAAATTTTATTTCAAAATTGTCCGAAACCTACACTTCGTTCCAAATGTTCTACAATATTTTTAAAACTTCTAAATATGTTTTTATGTTATTTAAATTTCTCTTACATTTTTCTTAACAAGTTGCAAAATTAAGAAAATTGCCTTACAATTTCTCACATTATTTTTCACAATTTTGGCAATCTTTTCAAATATTCCCTTTAAGTTAATTTTTCAAAATGAAAATTCCTTTCCAATTTTTCTAGAAATCATACGAAAACTGTTTTATTTTTCTTATAAAACCTTTCACAGTTCTTAAAAATTTTCTAAACTTTTTGATCCAAACCGTAAAAAATATACATTTTCTGTAATTATTTGAAATAATTTCAAAAGTTTGCAATAATTTTAAATCTTTTTTTGAATTACTAAGTGTAAATTGCTATTTATACATTAAAAGTTAACAATTTCACTTAAAAATCAAAAGCTATAAAAATAAAATAATTAAAATTGTAACGTTGAAAGTTTTTACAACTTTGAAATTTTGATGATTCAAGGCTGTCTATTTTGAAATAGCCAGTTCTTAATATTTGATTAAAATTGCTCGTTTTATATGTACGGTCAAATATTGCTATCAATTAAATAATTGTTCGTTTTTGCTGATAAAATTTTTTAAAATTTGAATGGATTAAAAATGTAATAGTTTAGGCTGAAACAGTATTTGAATAAAATAGAATATCATTTATTCAAATGCAAAGCCTCTCAGTGTATCAGCCCCAAAATGTAAAATTATTCTACAAAAATCTACAAAAAATCTACAGCATCTAAAAATGTTGGTGCAGTATCATCTGTTGCTAGAACATCAAATAATACTACTGTAGTAGTGTAGTGGAAGCTTCTAATGTGTCCCCTAAGGGTTTACATTTTTCTTTCACCTTCTTCCTATTCCTTAACACACCTCC
>JAAAKG020013212.1:0-20844 GCA_010014905.2 Druon quercuslanigerum | reverse complement strand
TTTTGCCTGCGCTCGGGCAGTGATCAGTGCGGATCATCATTAGCATAGACTAAAATTTAGAATTGCACCCTTCAGGTATAACTTTTATTAGGCTCTAAAGGGACTCGTGCCATCCCATTCTTTAGAAGGTCGATGACCTACACCTGTATCTCTAGCATTTATTTACAGTTCTTTTGAACGTTGAATATTTTAGAATTTGGATCTCCGGGATCCCTATAAATAAATTAAATAGAAAAAGATTGTATTCTCCAAAAAATTATTTAGAGAGTGACGAGCTCGATTTAGATTTTTAATACATAGTCATAGTAACAGCGTGTCCACAGAGATTGGTTCGTGGTCACTGTAGGTGTTTATTTTATATGCTACACTCGGTATACATTTAGCTCAGGGATGATAAAAATGTTGTAAAATAAATTTAGGTTAGCTCAGGTATATTTTAAATAAATAGTTTTAATAGTAAATAAGAAAAAGAATCTTATTCTTCTCTCCAGAGATCCCCTTTTCTTTACTTCTCTTATAATTAGCATTAGCTCCGATTTTAATCTAGCGATTACATCCTCTTAGATAACTTGGCTTAATTTTTATGATTATTATTAAAATATCCTATAAATTGCCGAAGTTACAATATATATATGAGTAGAAACAAGCGAGGTGCAATATGAGCGTGGGAGTGATAGAGATTGAGACAGAGAGAGAATATACTGTATACAACCCTAAAATAGTAAAAATTGTATATACGAGTGTAGGAGTGAGATGTAGAGAGATATTTGTCTACATATTATAGATATAACGCAAACTGTATATCTGTCAAAACTGGAAGAAGGAATCGAAAAGACTGTACAATTGTTTGTTAAAACATACAAGTTATTGCAAAATAAAAATAAAAATAGTTCGATATAAAATGGTGTTTTTTATTAAATAAATCCCTGAAAAAATCATACATTCAGTTTAAAAGACAAGTTTTAATTACAAAATGATTTGCTTAAATTCAAACTAAAAAAAGTTCAATGCAGAGCATTTTTCTTAAACTGAGCGAAGGACATTTCTGATCAAGTAGATAAAAAATTTCACATGATACTTCTACAAACTTTTGTTTTCCAGTCCTTTTACAAAAATTTTTGTTGCATCATGTAAAATATCATTGAGTTTTACAGCTGCTAAAGAATACGGTAAAACACCAACATACCAAGATATT
This sequence comes from Druon quercuslanigerum, assembly GCA_010014905.2. NCBI lineage: Eukaryota > Metazoa > Arthropoda > Insecta > Hymenoptera > Cynipidae > Druon > Druon quercuslanigerum. The sequence goes on along the minus strand of JAAAKG020013212.1, from coordinate 19,649 downwards.
CCATGATGTTTGCACTTTGTACAAATGTTTATAGACTTATAATTTTGTGGAACGTTTTTCCACTCACAGGGTAAGTGAAAGAGAAAAAAATGGTATTTTGCCTGTGTAATAAAACAGTGGTAATATAGCCAATTCTTTTAATGCAATTTCAGTAACTTATTCTGTTTAGAGCAGTCAACCACTACTAGAGGGACGTGATCTATAAATTCTCTTCTCGATAGCAATAGCTGTGGTTCTTTACCATAGTAATTATCTTGAAAGTTTGTATACATTTCATAAAAAGAGCATACTGATTTCGATTAATATCAAGATTTAAATTACTATGAGGATAGCAACTGATCATTTAAAATTTCGTTGATGGCCGATGAGGCAAATAACCATCGTTGATAGACAAATTAACAGATACAGGTGCAAAACTCTGGAATCTCTTTATTCTCTTCTTATTTTTCTGAACTTCAGCCCTAGACTTTTTAGAAAGTGGTGCTTTAAAGTGTTAACCCTTTGACTGCTCTTTGTCGACTGACCAGTTTGTGAATTTATGCCGATTTATTATAATCAATTGAAAACGATACCCATTATTAGAGAGACTTGATGTGTAGTCTGATTGTTACAACTTCACCACGAAAATTAACCAAATGTCCGTCTTGATCAACTATCTGGGGCTGTATACGATCTATTGCCTGTACGGTGACTGGTAAGTAAATGACATGAGATGGTAATTCCACTATCTTATATCTAGGTGGCACTAAAGGGAAAAAATCATGAATATTATGTACTTTCTGGCCATTAATGCATGCACCTGTAGTTACGCTACACTCAGTTCTCAAAGTATTCACTTTTATCATTGTTACTGGTTGATCACATTCATAAGATTGTTTAGATTCTAGTCTGCGTGGAGGAAACTTTAGCAAATGGCCGATAGAATCTTTCGGCTCGAAATTTGTACCGTGACTGCAGTAAATTTCACTTTTTAAAGTATTATTATTTGGTTGTATATGAATTTCAATATCCTTGTTTGCTAAAGCATTTTTTAGATAGCGCTTTATGTCACTTATTTCATAACTTCCTGTAGGTATTTAAAATATTTCATGACCCACATAAAATTTTTTTGGCTAATGTCTACATTGGGTATCGAATTGAAGGTTAGAAATTTAACGATTCCAAGCGCGTAATTTTTATAAGGAGGCAACTCAATTGTAGGAAAATAGTGCGTTTCCAGGATTGAAGAAGTTTCCCATAATGTTAGCGTCAATGAATCATCCATGATGTCAGCTAGCGTTCAACTGGCTTTATATTGAAAGTTTCAGCACTTATATAGATTCAACTGATTGCATAGAAATTGCAAACCTAAATGTCCACATACGAATGTATCGTAATTTTGATATCTCTTCTGATTATACTTTACGCTACCAATACCGAAATACTTGAAGAGATCCGAAGGTTGTCGAAGATTACCGAAGCTATCAAAATAAATGATTTTACCGTCAATTCTTTTATAGGCACACCAATATGTTCTTGGCTCTTTTTTATCATCAAGATTAACAATAGCACATTCATATTTACGTGGTCCACCTTTTGTTAATCCATTTCTCATAAAAACACCTCGAAAATGTAGAATCTTCGAAATTTTGCACATTTTATTAAATCTGTAACAGTCAAGGATCGATATATTAGCTTCACTTTGAGTTTTTTGACTTGCGTTTAAGTCCTACTTCTTGTTTATAGAGCTTTAGATGGTATCCTTGCTTGAAATCATGGACTTATTAGCTGCAAGAGACAAATTTATCTCCGTGTAGTGGTCGGTCTTCTAATCTTACTGAGACACATCCCCAATTTTTATTTCGCCTTCATTACGTTTGCTACTTCTCAAGCAGAAGCCTTTTCGCCTATGCCTGCGTCTACAGCAAGGATGCGTTTCCAAGCTTTTTCAGTTTAGTACACTGTCAGCTGACTTTCTATCCTCCATATTTTCTCTATTTTGTGAGTAGGTTATATCGTGCTCTTTGCAAGCAGCGTCCAGTGAATTGATTTCTCGGTCACCTTGTATTAATCGTTTAGCTAGTTTCGTACCTGGTCCACAGTCCTACTAACCAGGCAAATGCAACTCAAACGGAAAATTTTTGATGATTCTGTTCAGCAAGCCTCTCCCACGTCTTACTTGCTTCACGATACGTTTATGACTGTTTTGGCTCTATGAACGATCATATCTATGCAAGGGATACTTTCAGACTAAAGAGGCAACTTATATAACCAAAGTAGGTACTTAGGTAGGTATATTTATTAAGCAGTTTGAAACACAACCTATGAAACTACTTATTCAGAATTTTGATTCACTTTTTCAAAGCGAGAATGGAGAAACACGACACGGAAATCATTACCAGGCGAAGGTATGATCCCAAAATATATGATTGATAGAGAGAAAAATCTGATGGATTATATTTACTAAGATAATCCGAATGAATGTGTAGATCGCGTACTTTTATTGCTGGCGTCTGAAGCAGCTGGAAATTCAAGTCACGCTAAAATTATATATTAATGGATATTTATCAAGATTTTCATCATTTGCAAAATGAGCATCGATGTATTCGGGCGTCATTCCAAGCGAGCAGAGAGTACAAGTCGTGGTCCTCCTGGAATTGGCTTCAAAGTCGCATCTGAAGGATACTATGACATGAATAAGAGACTGTGTAAAATGTCTTAAGCTCAAGAGTAATACGATGCTGTGAATCTGAATATGATGCAACAAATGATACAGCGTAAACTTCAGACTATAGATGATGTTATAGCTTCTTTGCGAACTGAAGTAGTTGATAATACCATGATGATTGAAACTCTGGAAAATTCCACAAACTTTTTAAAAATTCGAAAATTGATGTTGAATCAACTGAAAAAGTAGTGTATCGAAATTCCTAGCTCATTAGTCAATTGGATACCAGGCTAAATGCACTCAAAAATGGACGCTGAGAAGCTGCAGTTGGTGAAGGAGCTGCACAAGCCGGCTAGACGAAATTACCAACGTCGACATTTCGATATCCGTGGCATTGATGAGACCTGGCAAGCTGATTTTGTTGAAATGCAACCATAAGAGAGAGCAAACAAAGGATACAAGTACTACTTGGCTGTCATTGAGATATTTTCAAACTTGCCTAGGGTGACCCCGTTAAATCCAAGAAGAGTAAAGATGTAGCTACAGTCATGGAATCTGTACTTCACAAGGGAAGCGATGCAAGATAAATTTGTACTTGATATTTAGTCATTTAAAAGCGTCCATTTGCAAGAGATTTAATCGTGCATTAAATAATAAAATTTGGATACAATTTAGCTTTACGGCAATTATAAGTGGATAAATATTTTAAAAGATTTAGTTTCATCTTACACTCGACATCAGACTATTCGAATAAAACCCAAAGATGTTACTCAACAAAATGAGCCAAAATTGTTGTTTAATGTATATAAACATTTTAATTTGAAACAAGCAGCAATTGAAAAACCGAAATTTAAAGTTGGAGTTAAAGTGCGTATGCGCAAATTTAAGCATGTTTTGAGAAAGGTTACACTGCGAATTGGACAACTGAAATATTTACCATAAGTCATGTCAAGAGTACTGCACCGTATATGACGTATATGCTTAAACATTATGAAGTTAAAGCAATTGCAGGTAGTTTTTGTGAACAAGAGCTAGGCAAAATTAGATATCCAGACGTTTATCTTGTGAAAAAGTACTGAAAAAGCGAGGACAAAAGCTATTTGTAAAATGTTTAGGTTTTAATGATTCACACAATATTTGGATAGATAAGTCTATCTTGTAATTATCTATTGTATTAATTTTACGTTTTTTCTGAATAAAGTTGCTTATTTTTTAACATGTAATACGTTTTCACTTACACATCTACCTACAATTAATCTTTTAAATCAAAAAAGGCGAATTTGGTTTAAATTACATTTATTTAGATTTTTCTTACTAACAAAATACATAAAATTTTAATGTATAAAAGTACCTTACTCTTTAAACTGGTATAGTTTGTTCTTCCATAAGATTTTACACTTTTAACAGATGATGATTTCACTTTCAGCGACAGTTTCAATGATAACATCTTTTGTACGTTGAAACGGCATAACGCTCTGTTAGCCACTGTATAGTCAGCAAAGATACAGTCATGCGCACATGAAAATTTCTACAGTCGATGTGTTTCTGCTTTTCTTGATCATCAAAGAACAGTGAAATGAGGTTGAAGTAACTTTTGAATAACGTCCACTCTACAGGATTTAGGGTTACACTTGCAAAAGGATGACTGGCCTGCAGTTTCACTGATGTGGCGAGATTTCCGTCATTTTTAAAGCCAGCACCGACGACAATTTGCTTTGGGAATGATGAATTCACGTTGTATGTGGTCGCATATAATATTTGATTTCGTGGCGTATAAGGCATGATGAATATCTCAATGAAAATTTTTATAGAGTGAGCGATAATTTATTTATATATATTTCTTTGCAAATTCAATGGAATTGTAGGGTCCACCCAAATACCGCATGCACAGATCGTCATCTTCACAGGATTTTTTTATTTCCAACAGCCAATCTTCATCTTCTTTCAGCAGACTAGTCACCCTTGTTGGTAGAAATACGGTAAATTTGTTTTCTACAGTCACAATGCACCTCACACCTAAATGTGTTGTTACTCTTTGGATGTTTGTGATTTCCTAGCTTTTATTCAACTTTAGGTCCTTGAGCTTCTCTGTTGGAAGAAAATCCTGGTTAACTGTATTTTGTTTAAGTTTGAGAAATCCATCTTCACTTGTTAATAATCACTGCATTCAACTTTCTGGTTAAAGTTAATAAATCGATTCGCACTCGTATCACTTATTTTAGTTCACGAATGTTATTTATAAATATGTTTAAGCGATTTTTTTAGCTCTTGCTGCCTTTGTTTTTTACAATATGGCATCTGACAATAAGCTGATGAAGGTGTAGAGCTAGCCACCTTTTATAGACTCTCACCCCCTCTACCCATTTTCCGGAGACTTTTGCACAATATTGTCCTGTATTTCATCATATGATGGAACATTGTTCTAGAAGATTCTAAATTATAATCGACACGTGTAGCATATCGTGTTTTAACATCGCAAAATGTAATATGTAATATATAATATGTAATATACATTTACGTAATATTATTCTATAACATCATCAGATCTTCCATAAATTTTCTAGAAGCTTATACGCATTAAACAAATCAAATTAATTGTCAAAACAGGTTGCCATGCACAAATCCCCATCTTAGCTGTGCAATGAATCATTCTTGTTTTTCTCACTTATCGTCGACACACACACTCTCCAAGAACATTCGAGAAGCCTGCCTGCCTCTCACGCATGCATACACACACACAGACAGAGAGAGAGGCGCACAGAGGCATACACACACACACGGGTCCTGAACACTTCCTGCCTATCTGCTGACATCCATCTATAATCCGCGCCTGAGATTATTAAATAACAAAAGAATTATTAAAATTGTTTCTTACATGAAGCTGCTTGACATACAAGGTTAAATAGGTACTTCCAAGTTATACGCTTCTGTTCGGAGTTAAGGCTCTTTTACACCTTCCGTTAATCGGTTGTCGTCAGACTTATATATCGGAATATCCATTCACCCTTAGGAAAATTCAGTTAAATCTAGTATTATTTTACTTACCTTCTGAAACTCACTGAAATATTAATAAAATGTTACTAGATTCCACTAGATTTTTTGGTGGTTTTAATGGATACACCAGAAAGTCGTGAAACTGTCGGGACTCTGGAATAACTCAGATTTTTGTGAACGAATCAGAACATAATTTATATAAAAATCAACTGACCACGTCGATTTCCAAAATACTGTTTTAGGGTTTAAGTAGGGGATTATCCAAGGACCCATACTCAATCTACTGGCATTATACTAAAGTCCCAAAAGCAACCGAGGTAGATATATTTTATATTCACAGGAAAATTATAACACGTGCACTTATGGCACTCGCCAAACTTAGATGCTTTTTTCTCAAACAGCGGTTTTTCGAAGTTCTAACTTCAAAAATTCTCCGTGGATTCTTTTTTCAACCTAAAATTAGCCTACAATTCCGGGAGTTTATCCAGCTATATGACCCTATACGTAATTCTATATCGGACATAAGGACCTCTTTTATGCGGACGCCTACATATACTTAACCATGAAAAGAGTAGAAAGGTGAAAATATCCACATTGTGTAGTAAAGTTTAACTTGCAATGTTTATTATTAATTTTGGTGAAAAGCTTATTGCACACCCATTTTTACTATTTTCAAAAGGTTTAGATTTCGTTTTCATGTAGAAAATGTAGCCATTGAAATGAGTATGTGATCACATATATAGTAATGCTAAGCTGAAGGATCTCTGTTCTCGCGGGAAGGATCTGCTGTTATCCCAGGGAAACATGCATGCTGAGTCTCACACATATGCATTAGTGTGCACGTTCGCTAGTAGGTAAACGAGCTTTTGAATATTCAAGATTGTCAAGCATGCCCAACGTTAGAATTCTCGAAATTACATTCATTCGAGTTGAAAATTACATTTGGGATTCGGACGTAAGTGAGTCGGACATGAAGTCGTCAATTAAATTTTCGGGCGAACATGAGTTTCACCGAGTTATCAGAATGTATATTCCACAATTTAAAAATCCACAAAGGGATATTAAAGAAAGTAAGCTTTCGTAGTATTATGAAATCCTATAAAAATGTTCTCTTTAACAATGAGGCCAAGCAGGCTGCACGTTTCTGCGAGAAATGTTTTCGAAGAAAATTGAAATCTATGATGATTTAAATTCAAATCAAATTTGAAGGTGCATAAAATCCTTACATTGACCTCTTCCCCTTGGAATTTCACTAAACCATACTCCTTGTCATCGCCCCTTTCCTTCATATTCTCGTACCCTCTCCGTTCTCTCACATAACCATTTTCACCTTTCTCCTTTCGTCTTCTTCTGTATCTTCTTGGCTTCTCCGCCTACTCCTCAACTCGCGATACCATCGTTCCTCATATCTTCTCTTCTCTCCAACATATTCTCTTATATCTCTTTTCCCTGCAACAACATTCTTTCAACCAACCGTCTATAGTGAAATAACAACCCATAATAACGATTTGTAAGAGAGCTTTTACTTTCGAAACTCACCATTGTTATTCGGAAACTCCCTAAATATTTGATCTCGAATGCTTTACACATCATTAATATTTATACATAATTGGAGCAATATACATTCATACTTGACATACCATAAGCTCTAAACAAAAGATGGATACCCGACTAAGCGTATTCTGCCCGTGTCAATGAAAGCCTAAAAACTGCATTATTTGTATGAAACATAATGTTTTGTGCTTTGTTCAGAGTCATCTATATGCTCGATGAAACCACGGAGTTTTATATTTGCAATGTCGTTCATCGAATCAGTTAGGGAAGAATATTATTCAGTACCACTATGCCACATACTTCAGGATGAATGATACATATAATTGAAGAACGTCGAGAGCTGTATCCTAGATTCACGTGGGTATAATATAATAACCCCATTTCTATTTCACGTAATAGAGATTTCGATATCTGCGACGGTCATTTCTGTGATGTATTTCAGTCCTGCTAATTAGGTCAATGCGCTAATTCCATTTGGTGATTACGGCCGCCACCGTATTGGTCGAATAATGGCAAAAATCTAAGGAGTATTCAAGTATTATCTCAGACATTCAGAATTATTTATTGGTTTAGGACAAAAAACTTGTGTATGAAAATATTCTTGCTAAAAAGTATAAAATATATGAAAAATTTATTTAAATATAAATATAGAAATGAAGAAGTCACAGTAATATTCTTCGTTGAGGAAGGCTTTCCACCTTAAAAAAGTAATTCTGCTTCTTTGATAGCCAAATGTATGTATGTAAATATATGTCCAACCCATCACCCCCTCTAACCACTTCATCCTCTTCACCTATTCTTCTCTTTTCCCATCATCTCTGTTCCACATATCTCTTATCCCTTTACCACCATAACTTATTTTCTTCTCCCTCTCGATTTTTTATATTAAAAAATATTTAAAATAGTTGTTTCAAGATTCAAACTTATGTGATTTTAAAATCATCCTCTAATTTAAAACATATGCGTATATTTTATTTACTTGTTCTGCATTTTATATTAGACACTGGAATATTTTCTGTATATAATTATTAGAATTTTCTTAAATGTAGTAGCTGTTGCAGTAATTTAAAATATGAACTGTATTTGAAGAATATAAGCGAGTAGTATAATTTTGAAAGTTTCATATAGCCCGGTTTCGACATAAAGGTAATTATTTTATAACAGAAGAACGATATCCATATGCGACTCGTTATCCATTATAGACCTCTTCCATCTGGAGTTTCCTCTACCTTCGAGTATATCGAGTAGAAATGCTGTCTCTGCACCGGCGGCATATAATATTATTTAAAACATCAACTGCTTTGACAACTTTTTGAATTATATAAACTTTTGAATCCGTATAAAAATGTGATAATCTTTCTTTTATATAAATTAGTTAAAAATAATGACTGTATGCACAGCCGAAAGTTCACTTAGGATGAAAATGGATATTGATTCACGAACCTACGTTTTGAAAACTGTTAAACATTTTTTTGACTGTAACTCATTATTTCGACAATCGATTTCTAATTAATTCGAATTTATAATTCTAAGATTAAAAAAACTTTTATAGCAAATAAAACGGTGCTTTCATGAAGTCTTTTCTTTACCATGAGATTAAATGTGAAAGCAAGCAACAATTCTTTATGGGACATTTTAAAGAAAAAAGTGCGTCTTTAAACTTGTACTCTTGACTCTGAAAGTGGAACGCTTCTTTCATACAATCTGCAATGTCAGTGAAGGCTGTTATGTATTTTCAGGTTCGGCTGCGTATGAAAAAGAGAATAGTTTCAAGCGAATTTAATTATTCTGCAAATCTACTAATCTTTGTTCTAAGAAAATCCATTTTAGAAGGTAAATAGGAAACTGGAAAGAACGAGCAATCTAACAGATAAGAGTGTTGGTCGTTCCTTTCATCGCGTGTTTGCATACCTCAAAAGTTTCTTATATTCCTTATATTCCCAATTTTCATTTGGAACTGAAATTAAAACATAAAATATGCAAATTTAAATAAAACAAAAAGTAATAAAAGTAGTCTTATTTAAAAATGATTTCATCTTATTCAAAATAAACCGATAATTCAGATTATATGACGTCATGATCTACTAAATTGATTTAAATAAGGTTCACAGTTTTCTCAATTTCAAAATGTACTTTAAACTTACTCGTTGATCTGGAGCTGTTTTACACAAATTTCTTTTTATATAAAAAAGTAATTCTGGAAAACTGTGAAAATTATAAAAATAGAAGGCTTGGACCAACAAAAAGATACCAAATCTTTTTTCTTAGAGTGGGGGAATCACTTAATGTTATTTTAATGTAAGCAGTCAGCAGTAATTGAATGTGGGATATCTATCCACCATTTTATACCATTTTTATGGTTTTTAAGGCAGAATAACTCCATAAAAATGGCCAATGGAAATCGCCCCTCTCCCTTTTTTGTATACATCTTCCATGTTTTATCCCCTCTCTCCTTCTAACCACGTTTTCTTCCTTCCATACTTTGCCCAATCATCCCTCGTCCACATACGCTACACCTTTTTCCACCATAAGTACCTCCCATCTCTTTTTCTCTCTAATTTTAAACCGCTCGCGTTTCTCATGTTTTCTTTTACATTCCTCAATGCTCTCTCCGACACCTATCATAACGTTTATCTCACATATCACACTGCCCCCACCATCCTCACAACATCTAATCATCTGACTTCTTTAATCCGCCATTATAATAATAGAAGCCATAGAAGTAGGGGTACCAGGAGAAAGGTATTCATATGAGCAAAGGGGGATAGGGTTTACCTTAAGGTGAAACGTTCAAATTCAAGAATTTCAAATTAGAACTCCTGAAAATGAAGTATTTAGAATTGGTATAAATTAAAATGGCATCTTTAAAATATTTAGAATTTCAAAATTAATAACCTTAGTGTCCTCTAATTTTCACAATTAAAAGTTAAATATTGTTTGAATAAAAATGTTATGCAACTGAAACTATCTGGGCTGTGAAAGTATTACGTAGTACCTTGGAAGTGTGAACGGCCCTTTGTCTATACACTGAAAAAAAACTTACCCTAATCAAATCATAATTTCTTTGATTCAAGGAAATTCTAGAGCATAATACCGAATAAACATTTCTTTAGTTGAAAAAACTAATGCTATTATAATTATTATAATTTGTAGTAATATTTTTATTTTCATGGAGTAAATAAAAAATTGCAGGCACGACCAGTGTTCATGAAAAAATCACCACCAATAACCGTATATTTTCAGGTTATAACTGTATTTGGTGAAAATATGTGGCTAACTTAAAAATTAGCCATCATTAATTTATAAGAACCAGTTTGTCTAGGGAGATCATACGCTCTGAGCTCCTGTTTGTATTTTTCCTGAACTACTCGGTACAAATGATAGTGAAAAAAAAGATCTTTTCTAACGAATCGTGTATGAAGTTATCTCAAAAATATATTTCTATGCTTGAAGGAAATTTTTATTTGTTACGGATCACTTAATTTTATTTATCAAAGAAAACACTTCTTCCGAGTGAATAAAGTAATGCTCAAGTGATTAATCTTTATCATTCGACTGATGCATTTTTCTATTAGAATAATAATACCAATCTCTTATGTGACACGAACATCTCGCGCATCGGTGAATTACTCATTTAAAACAGAATTTTTTTAAAATCAAAAGGCTTAAAATAGTTTAAATAAAGAAATATTTGTTATGTATATTTACTATATATAATACAATATAATATATATATATATTTATTAAAAATAAATAATATATTTTTACTGAATCAATTTAGGACTTTGTTGTCTCAAAACAATATTCAGTAGAATTATGTACAAGGTTTTCTTGGCTGAAAGAAACTGGATCCAAGAAGTAAATTTTTTTGAAGCCATACATTCTTTCAAATCTGCAGCTTATTTCAATCCTAAAATAGCGCTCAAATTACAAAATAATTTTCCTTTTATAAACGAAAAATTCTTTCAGTTTCTACATTTTTAATACCACAAGTAAAATAAGCATTTCATGATTCAGCCTAATAAACCTCGGGTTATTCTGAAGCTTCTGTTAATCCGTTTGCATTGATCTTATAAAACTCAGAAGTAAGTGATATTTCCTCTACTAAAGTTTGAGTTGATTTCGAAATCCTCTCTTTGATGCCTCTTCCGACTACTCAGCCCAATTTGTGAGTAGACGGAGATCCCTGTTTACGTAAGCGTTTGAGTGACGGATCGTCAAAGGACAATCCCGTTTCCCTCCGCCTACATTTGTCTACTTCTAAAAGCACGGATGAACACCGAACATATGCCTCATAAATCAAGAAATCGAGCAACATTCAACACTGCATTTGGTGTACGACGAAATGGCGTTAATGTTGTCAGTAGACGCTGATACACGTACACGAAATGGACAGATGAAGAGAGATAAATATAAAGAAATATACGAGGGGATGTTTTGTGGCGGATGCTGTAACTCGGGCACTGTGATCGATATAGAGGGGATTCAGCGGACTGTGGCCTCTCAAGGGAATGACGAGGGGGTGAAAAGTTGGTTCAATATAAAAGTTGCAAAGTATACCGACTTGGAGTCGATCTAAGGCCATAAGAAACTCTTATGAGTTTCAACTGAGGACACTATTGATCTAGAAGCTGATTTTAGGTCTTTTTTTTAACATTATGAAATGAGAATCGTTTAATCGTTAGTGGTAGATCTGTTTCAAAAATTGGAAATAGCATTTTTATTGAGATAGAAGGACAATGGAAATCAAAATTTTGATTTTTGATCTATGAGTAATGTTTCCACTTTGCTCAGCGTGGCAACAAATCTGTCATTATTCAGGATACAGGCTAGACTGTTTGAGCTTTAAATTAGTGCGGTTCAGTCGTTCTAGTCTCGATTCTATAATTAGTATAGCATAATATGTGCACAATATAGCGCGTGTGTAACACTGCTCTATCACGTAATATAATAAAATGAAAAAAAATAATAAGTTCTATAATAACACGTATTTTGCAATTTAATAAATTTTTAAATTAGGTGATAATATGACTTTTACCCAGAGTGGCTTTTGAATTCCAAGGTGGAATTAATCAAATTCTTTTTTTTTATATAAATTACTATTTCTCTCATAATTGAATCAAGTTAATCATTAGTCCCATTTCTGAAAAATTTACTACTTCTTTTAATCCAGAGAGAATCTTTTAGAAAGTATTGATGTTCAGTTTGAGTGAAAGTGTGGATTTAACCGAGGGTGATCTATAAGTATAAATCGTTATAAATTTTTCCTTAATTATTTTTTTCTTTCTAAATTCTTTCTCTCCACGGAGAAAAATAGATATTAGTACAGGCTATCTAGATATTATGAGTTAATATCCTAGCGATTTAACTATTGGCCTAAAATGTAGATATTGATGTAGATCAACCGTAGATACTAAAAAGAATTATGCCGTAATATCCATATATTATGTTTAATTATGAATGTTTTTAATATATACTTTTCAATATCTATTGTTCTCCGTGTGGATTCCGCTTAGTCATTTTCTTAACAGTTTAGTCGGGAATCTCGCAAAACGAGAGTTTTAACGGTAACTTCCCTAAAACAGGAAATTTCTACCGTAACGGAATTTTCAGTAATTTTAACCCCTTTCCCAGCTTTTTAAGGTCTAACGTTACGGAAAATACCATAATACTAGCCCTAGTGATATAGTTGAGTAGTTGATTTTCAGGAAAATATTGTAATGCTAATTCGCCCCTGAACATAAACTAAATCAACAACTTCATAAATCTAAATCGTATGTCCGTTCGTTTCTCGTATAAAAGAGCATAAGTTTTAAATTCCAAAAGGGCATAAGCGCCAATATTTAAAGTAGTAAAAAGGTATGGACGTTAAACATTGAAATTCTAAATAGACACGACCTAATTAACGTTTTTTAACAAAAATAATTGAAAGAAACATTTTTAAAACTTAAAAAAAAAGATTTTCTGGAAAATCCAACCTTTTCATTTTTTCAAAGAAAACCATTTTAGAGGCTGGGAGAATTTTTTGTCTTAAAAATATAATTTTGGAATTTTTCTCGTAAGCGATGCAAGAGAAAGAAATGGTTTTTTAAGAACTTTTCTATGTATGCAAACTTTAATCCTAAATGTAAACATTGTGAAGACAGCGTTTAGTTTAGTTCAATTTTTGGTTTGTGTTATTGGTTATTATTATTCATGTATTTATTTTTGAAAGAGAGCTAAACATAACCTAAAAATTAGGGTAAGAACGAAGAGGGGGGGGGGTCGTTACTGTAGACAATAATTCTTGCTACGTCCCCTTGGTGGTGCTATTCTTGCATTTTGCAACAATCTATAAGTACCCCCTCGAAATACATGGAAGTGGGCACACCGTGCATTCGACCATATGACTTTCTCTCCCGGGGAGAGAAAGACATATTTTGCTCCCTCTTTTAGGCATACAAAATATATGCTTTGCGTTCTCAGTGTTAACAAAAAAAAATATATATGCAATAAAAAATATTCAATATATGCATATTTAAGTCCGAATTTTTGATGAAAATCGACTATATATTTTCAAACAAATCTATGTCATTTTGTTAATTTTAAACTTTAAGTGTAGAACCAGCCTGATTTTAAGTAGATTTGGTCTTATACCATTTTTGCTAGAAATCATAAAAGATTGACTGGAAATTTATGTTTAAGATTAGCCCAGGAATATTAAAAAACAGTAAATGTATTTACATTTTATAAAAGAAATTAATAGTGAAAAAGATTAAATTAGAGATGAATTAATTAATTAATTTTAATTTTAATTAATTAATTAAAGATTAATTAAGATAAAAGATAATTTTTATTGTATCACGAGAAATTCACTATTAAAAAATAAAGCAATAAGCCTTTGCATTTTCAGATTTTGAGGATGATGATAATGGCCCATAACTATTGTCGTGCACTTATTTATGATAAATTTTGGAATGTCTTTTAAACCGCTAGTATATGCATATTGCATTTTGATTATTCGGTTGTCATCCTTTGATTTTTTACATAATCTACATTTCGCATATCTTTCTTTTTGAGTATTAATTCCGTATTCAAATACATTTTTCAATTTTTCCGCTCTCTCAGTCTTACTTCTTTGAAAATTTTCACACCTATAATATATGCTATAAATTAAGGAATTAGTTTTTTAAAATTGAATTGTTGTTTTTTAATTGATTTAATACAGACTTGATTCTATGACGATATTTTCTGAATTCTGTTCCATTATTTTAAAAAGTTTTGCCAAATGTCAAATTCTAAACGTCATCGAGAAAAATGTCTGATCTTGATCGCATATTACAGTTGGGACTGGACGAGAATAAACAATTGAAAACCGAAAGTTCACGTTAACAAAATACCTCGTATACGAGATTTGCTAGTCTCGTTGCGCATATATTAGAAAATATTAGAAAAAATCGGAAAAAGTATTTTTTGGAATTGTTTGGATGTTTTCGCCGTTAGTTTGGGGTGAATTTCGGAAGATGCGGGCTTTCAGAGGTGGATTAAAGTAGATTATAATATGTAGCGCCTGACCACACACAGTTTGTTCTACTTGCCTACATTTAGTTCACACTATAATACTACAGACGATTGCTAGAGGATAATCATGGCACAAAAGTACATTTTAAAATAATATTTATTCTGTTTGTTTAGAAACACTGCGTATTTATGAAAATTTGATATTCGATTTTTAGATCAATTTTCTTTTTAAAACTTGTTTCTGCATTTCCATATAAAAAGGACTGATTTTCTCGGTTTTGAGTTCTGATTATTGGGTAATAAAATAGAGTAAACAGATATACTTAAAAAATGTCTAAAAAAGTTTCTCGTCATCTGTCGCTGAATAACACTCATTTTTTAAATGTCATAAACAAATTCAGCGTTCTTAAGTTTTTTGATTTACAGCATCTTTTTTATCAGCGAATAACTGTCATCTTACTATATAATCAATGTTATTTTTACTGCAACCAAATAATTAATTGTATCGTTTATCATTTATAATTTAAGTACATTTAAAAATACGAAATATTACAAACAGGGCGTCTATCGAAAAAAAAGTGAGTCGAAATTTGATTTTACCGAAAATAAAAATAAAGCTCTTAATATCAAGTGCATTTGTCAGCATTTTTAATGTGAGCGGATTAAAACTTTAGGTGAAAAAGAATGAGTACCCGACTAACTATAAGTAACTTGTTGAATATAAACTCGTTGTAATTTAAATTTTCAGACAAAGTCGAGATTTTCTCGAATTAGTCAGATGAGATTAGAATTGGATAAAGATTAATAATCTGTTGCCTCGAGAAACGATCGATACGAGACTATCATCTCGTTGGAGTACAGCTTTGTCGACAAAGCTGCGTTTGAAGTTTTAATTTTCATTTGTGGCTTAATGAATTAATGATATTTTTAAAGTTTAGAGTGTTGTTTGTCATTGAACCTGAAACCAATGTGTTAGAAAATTTTATATTACTCAAAGACCTAAAAATCTCAAAAATAGTAAGGAAATTTGACAGTTTTTAACGTCAGTGACCTTAAGAGCATTTTTTTAAAGAAAAAATTATTGTAAAACCATAAAGAAACCTTCAAAGGTACTTCAAACATTACTGAATCAATGGCCGTTATACAATTTTCAACATATAATAAGTTTTTTTCACATCAATATAAAACCGTCTTATCTTCAGTTATAATTAATATAACACAGGCCCAGAAAAAAGTATTCTGCAATAGACAAGTGACTAGACTATCCTTATGGATTTTAAGCTACTGAATCCGAAACTAGCCTTAGAATTTCTCCTAAACGTCTTAATTTTCCCCTAGATGTAGAAAATATGTGAAAATCTAGGGATTATTTTGATAATACCAGTATACGCGAAAATAGAGGCATCGATGTTATATTCTTAAGTAAAACGACTTGCAGAGACTTAATTTGTGCACAGAAATTCTCTATTGTGCCATCTGTTCCCCCTAGCTTAGCTAATTCTGGGGAAATTAAAGGTCTTTCTTAGATTGTGTAGATTTATACGAAAAAAATGATCAAAAACCTCATATTCTTTACAGTTTTGCGTGCGAAATCAGTCACTTGTCCCACGCAGGCAACTGAGGCGTATTTAGTGGCTCAAAATTCATAAGGGTAGCCTAGTAACTTGTTTTGTGCAGACAAATTTTTTGTATGATCTGTGTGACCAGAAATTGCCTAGGCTTTCCCTACTTTTTGCATCTAGGGAGAGAATGGTATAAGCCTGAAAAATCTAGTGGTCAAATTTAGATTGAAAGCGCAAAACTGCAGAGGAAACAGCATTTTTATTACTTTTTGCTATCTAAGTAAGCGTACAATGAGCAAGACCTTTACTTTCCTTAGATTAACCCCAGCTGGGGGTACCGGAAAAAACACTGGAGAATATTTGTATGTGAATATGACACCCGAACATTTATTCTTCCGTATACTGGTATTATCAAAATAATGTCCAGAATATCCCTGGAGTTTCTCAAATTTTCTGCATCTAGGGGAAAACTAAAACGTGTACGAAAAATTCTGAGAACCGATATGGATTCAGCGGCTCAAAATCCATAAGGGTAGCCTAGACACTTGTCTCGTGTAGACAAGTTTTTTTTTTGGGCCTCTGAAATTAGGTAATTTAAATTTGAGGCAGTTATTCATACGATTTGTAATTATTTGCCAAATTTGAGAACGTTGTTTTTTTCTTTATGAAAATTGAGATATTTGAAGACAATTTTTTTTATTAGGAAACAAGTGGATAGTTTTCGTCTTTCCTGAAGATAGGTTAAAGAAGTACGACACTGGAGAAAGCACTAATGAAGGACGGAGAAAAGAAACCCAGCAAAATAGATACCGATAGTCTAAATAACTGCCTCAAAATAAAATAAAATAAAAATCCTAATCATAACTAAAAATAATATGGTCGTATAATTATGTAATCGACATTTTTTAGAAATATTTTAAAAATTTTTCAGCCGAAATTGGTTGAGAAACTTTTAAAGTACCTTCATGATTTTTTAATGATTTTTGCTATTATAATTTCAATGAAAAACTAAATATTCTTAACTTTTCATAAGATTATTAGGTCTGTAAACCATACCAAATTTCTGGCAAATTGATCTTAAACTCATGAATGTACAACACTTTGAACGTTCAAATGATTATTTTACGGGTTTCAGTACAGAACGAGATAACCAAGAAAATCGGCATTTTTCAGGAGAACGAAATAACAACCTGTAAAATCAAAATGACCATTTAAAGGTAAAACAAAACTTAATTTTGAGCTAAAGTATTTCTGAATGGACGCTAAAGAAGTATAATTAAAAACCAAATCATCCATTTTCAATCTATCTTTCAAAGAAAAAAAAATTAAAATAAATGAACACTTCCTTCCGAGATATGGGAGGGGTTAATTGTGATAAAGAAGTTCCTAATCAAAAAAATTCTGTTTCGTTAAATGATAATAATAATAATGTGAATATGAATCATGCATCTATTTATCCCATTGTGATTTCGGCTACAGGCACTGTACACGCAAGATGCACTGAATATCTTAAACATTTAGGAGTCAGAAGGGTATTGGTAACAGCTCAGAAGGCGGTTTTATTGAACACCTGTCGCATTGTAAGAAACTTTTTGACCATCAGGAAGCAAGTGACTAAAAACCTATAGAGGGGCCAATGGTAGCTCTAAAAAAGCATCCAGGGGTGACTGTTGTCACCTCCAACGCTCGCAGCCGCTCGTAATTGTATACCTACAGGATCATCGTAGGAGGTTTCAAGAATCGTATTAGATTAACTAAAAGCATCCTGATTTCATAAGTCACTTGACTTAGTCTGTGGCTATAACCGGGTTCATCCGAGTAAAACTTTAAAATAAATAATAGTAAATCTTTATTGAGTTATTAAAAAAAGAATAAGTACATAATGATCAGATATAACATGAGAATAAAGATTTAGTGTGACAGTAACACTCTGCAACACACAATTTTTCGATGAGCTGTCTATAAAAGAAGAAATGTGTATGTTTCCTAAGAAATGAAAGTTAATAATGTTCAGAAATGTATTTTCTAATTGCGAAAGAAATAATAAAATCAATCAAAAAAAGGTTTAAAACAAAGTAATAGGTGAGACAACTAAAAAAAAGAAAGAAGCAGATGGAGAACAAGTACGGAGTGTAGCTTACCTAGTTTTATATTACCAATCTAAACCAATCCTCTTAACACAATACGTATTCGATTTATTGAGAATTTTTCAGGTAAAAATCGTATCTAGGACAAAAATTTTTATTATCGAGTTCTGTACTACAACCCTTTTTTCATTCATTGAGCTACTGTTTTTGCTTCACTTATTGTTAGTTTCGTAACGTCAAAGCCGGGAGTAGAGTCAGCATTCTGAGAATTGGTTCCATGCAATTTTGCACTACTTTCTTCTCTGAGCTAACTTCTTTATTTCCCACTATTTACATTAACCAGTGATGAGTAATTGAGGCATTAAGAATGACAACTAGCCCACTTGAAGTAGGACTCTAAATTATTTTCTTTTCAATTGTTATTGAGGGCCATCTGCAAGTGGGCTTTACCTAGTTGTCATTCTCATTGCCTGAATTTGTCTAACATAATTCAGTATTTATCTTCATTTCCTTTAACGTCCTTTATTTACAGGTAAATATTTATGTTATATAACTCTATTTTTATTTGTAAAACTTGAGAAAAAAGCAGAGAGAAATGTTCACTCTTGAAAAGTTATATATATATTTAGACTATGCTAAAGAATATTTTTATTTTAGAAACTGAAAGTATATTATCTAGCCTTCAGGCTCTTTTCACTATTTTTGTCAACTTTCTCATCTCTAGAATAGCATTAAAATTTTCCTTGAGCAAGGGAAATCGACAGAGAGCACGGGTATGTCGTAAACTGAAAATACTTTATTTTACTAAGGCTGAACCCTTAGGATGCCTTATCTGGTTTGATGGTCAGTATCATTGTCTCGATTTACAGTTAGCCGACTGATACTGTGACCCTTGCTCAAGGATCACTTTTCTGAGTAGCGCAACGTTGTCACTTATTTCCAAAATTGTCACAAATTAAAAACCTGAAGTGGCAACAGGGCAACCAGGGACTGATCCTGAAAAGGGTCTGGGGTAGAAGGGGCTGGAGAGTCAGTACTCTGAGAGACGCGCTGGGTACAAGACGAATTGCTGATTGTTGTCATCGTGACGTACAGTTTTCTGTTTTATTTTGTAACAACGTTTCTAATTCCTACAGTTTCATTTATTTTTCTATTTCAATAGTGTGTGAAATAAATTGCTAATAAATCAACATAGGACTTATTTAATCTGCATGCATTTAATTTAATTTGCATGTATTTGATTTCATATGTAAAACTTAAAACAGAACATACTACAGTTGGGTAGAAGTAATTTTTATTGACTTT